>SNQJ01S0028707.1:50177-70190 GCA_010110895.2 Picea sitchensis
TCTACAAAGTATTTCAGTCATCAGTTCACATCTTCTGACTTCATACTTTGGGGGGAATTATGTTACACATCAAAATTACTCAACTGGATGAGTGTCGCATATTCCTCTCAATTGTCGCAAGTGTCGCAACTTCCTTACAACTTTCACAAGTGTCGCAAGTTGGTCACAAGTGTCGCAAATGTTGTTGAATCATACTGCCATGATGAAGACACTAAGGAGGCACTTGAAACATCTTATATACTTGGTTTTAAGAAGGACAACTGGTTCACTAGAGTTAAACATCTCTTAACACCTGAAAAGAGCTTCCAATCAAGAGTTTTGAGGGTGAACGCTCCCCTGAAACAGCCTTAGGAGCGTTGGTGCTCCCCTATAAGGCCTCAGGGAGTGTTATAACACTTCCTTACCCCTCTGTAGGATCACTTCCCTCTTTTGAAGCATTGGCGCTCCCCTTAACCTTCCCAGGGAGCGTTCTAGCGCTCTGATGCCCCTTCTGAAGGAGCGCTCCCTAATCTGGGTCAGTTGTTAGCCCATTGAGGAGAATGAGGAAAGGATCTTTCGAGATTAGGAGGCAGTTGTACTCGAATTCTTGGTTTCATCAACAGATCCCTGATCTAAGGAAGAGGTTCCTAACTGGTTCTAAACATAACTCAAGAGGTTAGGCTCCTCCCAACCTATATAAGAAAACTCTATGATGGTGGAAAGGGGAAGAATTGCTAGCATGAAACCTACGATCTCATAGGAAACACACAGTCAGCCAAAGGAGAAGTGATCAGTGAAGCTGCTATCAACCATGTTGTGGATCTTTCGAGCAAGGGTTAGATGAAGGGGACTTGATGAAGCTGTCGCATTTGCATCTACGATTGTAAGTACTGTTGTCGTTATTCTCATTAATATGACACGCTTGGCCTGTTTATTTCTAGTTTGTGTCTGATGTTACATGAACGTATCATTAATTGATAGATCTGTTTTCAAGCTAATATCAATAGAGTAGGAAGTGGTCGTATCTTGTTTGCCTGCATAACTCAGCGAGGAGCAAAAGGATTGGAGCGCAACTCGGAGCGCGCAGGGACAAACGTCGATTAAGAGGTACTTCTATTATCCTTCCTTCTCATGTATTAGTTTAGATAGATTTGAAAGGAAGTCAGTGTCCACGTTAAGAATTTTTCTGTCTAGGGTTAAGGTCAAGCCTTAGAGATGATCTACCTGTCCGCAGGGAGATTTTCCTACAACACACTTAAATTTCCAACCTATGCAAAGCATAGACTACTATCTGCGATACAAGAAATAGGGCATCTAGCTAAGCAAGTAATGGAGATGAAAGCTTTGCTATCAAATCTTCTGATGCGGAGAAAAGGTTTCCATCTCAGATATGATTTATCACAGGAAAAAATTTAACTTTGATTCATCATATGGTTGAAGGATATGCATCGCAGTTTTCAAATGAAGGATATCAAAATGCGTGCCCAATGTCACCATAAGTAAGCGATGATAAGTTACTAAATGATGCCAAAGGTTCAAAAGTTCTCCAAGTGTCAATTCATCCAATGTTCTAACGCCAATCCACAGGGTAGAGCATACAAACTTTTGAGGAGCTGAATCCACAAATCTAGCATTTCGACGCATTAGTTGGGAAAGAGGTAATATAAAGATGTTATCCCAGATTTCATGGAGCATACAGATAAGGAATACAAATGGAAAATTTCTCCAGATTTTGAGGCATTTTTAAATAGAGTTGGAAATCATGGCATTGTTGGCTACTTTTCCTTGTTTTGAGAAGCGCAAAGATAGGAACAGGGTATAGTTGGCAGCCTAATGCGTTTATTAAAAAATGACAGAGGGTTGACTCTTGGGCTAGATATTAGCTGAGACACAGGTGGCACCTTGACTATAATGGCACTTGGAGATATGAAATTAGTATTCAAGAATATTTCTGGGCATAAAATCAAATGTAGATGGCTCAAAGGATAAGCATCAACAACTTTCCAACAAATTCGTGACAACCAGGCAGCAGTTACCAAATTTAATTTACTGTTACAATCTATTTTGTTTATTCTAAGATACATCTTACATGTGTCAATGATTGTAACCATTTACTATTTTTAGAAAGCAGAGAGAGGACTCGGGTTTGGAAGACCAGGAGTCTCTTTGCCTATATGAAGAGAGAAAAAATACAAAGGTGGGTTCGACCTGTGTGGGTTTTTGTTCGACCTGTGTGAAGTTTTTACCTCTCTGGATGGACTGTGGGCCTTGCTACTCCAGGAGGTTTTAGTCTGTAATTTTTGAATGACTAAACAGTAAGAGAGAAAAT
Organism: Picea sitchensis; assembly: GCA_010110895.2. Classification (NCBI taxonomy): domain Eukaryota; kingdom Viridiplantae; phylum Streptophyta; class Pinopsida; order Pinales; family Pinaceae; genus Picea; species Picea sitchensis. The sequence continues at coordinate 52,486 of SNQJ01S0028707.1, forward strand.
GATTTATAGGATTCTTGTGTAGCAGCATTGGTGGCGTTCCTCTTCTGTGTTAAGTTCTTTCTTCCAGTTATCATGCCATTTGTTTTCAATTTCCTATTATCGAATGATAGTAACAGAGCATAATTTATTGGTGAATACTCTGCATCTGATCCTTTGGTAATATTTATGTTTTCTTCTAAAGCTCAGTTTATGAATTCTTAACTGCTCATTTTCTCAGTTTTCCTCCCCCATTTCTTCCTCAATTGACACCATTCAAGCTTAAGATGATCCAACAATTGTTACTATCTTGCCCTGTGGAGACATTTATCTCTAGATCTGATTTGATCATTATCTTATAAACAAACCCCATAGCCCAATGGCAATCTGAGAAACTCGTCAACCACATCCTCATCTAAATATTTCAAAAACCCCAACCCCATACTTTCATAGCTAGCCTAACATCCATCCCATACAAACCAAGTTAAATCGAAAAGAGAGAGCCCTCTCTGAGTCTTGGAGGGATAGATCCAAGACTCCAAGTGGTTGAAACAGTTACCTCCCTCAATTTATTCTTCAGTCGAGAAATTACAGAGTGTTAACAGACTCAAGCCTCTACAAGCACTAATGGGGGCATTCAGGGACCCCCTCCGTCTTCTAGTAATTCCTCGACCGTGAACGTTTATATGTTGAAAGGTGATTATTTCATAGAAACTAGGGCACATGACTACAGAAAACCAAAATATGTTGAAAAGGGTAAAGAAGCTATAAACCCATATGTTCCTATCCAGATTGAGAATATGATGGGAGAAACAATGAAGCACATCTTGAAAGAGGAGTTCAATAAATATTCACATAATCCAAACGCGAGGGCCGCCAAGAACTACTCTATGGTGGAGGACTTTTCATGAACCCCTTGCAATATGTCCTCTTTGGAGGTCCTCCAGAGTTTCCCTTCATAGAGAAAGGCTCTGTTAGCTGCCTTAGGATCTGTCGAGACTTGTAATCCATTAACGACCATGATTGATACGACCGACTTGAAACCTCATCTCCCATACCACGTTGTGTTTCAGAATAGCTTACACCATGAAAAATTTACCCATAATATTTTCCGAACGATGGTTGATGAAGGCACCTCGACATGCATGATGTCATTGGCGTGTTGGAACGCCATTGGCCAACCTATTTGTCTCTATCACCTACTCNGAGTTTCCCTTCATAGAGAAAGGCTCTGTTAGCTGCCTTAGGATCTGTCGAGACTTGTAATCCATTAACGACCATGATTGATATGACCGACTTGAAACCTCATCTCCCATACCACGTTGTGTTTCAGAATAGCTTACACCATGAAAAATTTACCCATAATATTTTCCGAACGATGGTTGATGAAGGCACCTCGACATGCATGATGTCATTGGCGTGTTGGAACGCCATTGGCCAACCTATTTGTCTCTATCACCTACTCTTCTTACTACTTTCGATGTTTTTTCTTTCAAACCACATGGTATCATCCCTTCTTTCCCTGTGCAGTTAGGAGGGAAGACCGTGTGTGTTAAAGTTGAAGTGGTCAATGCACCTCTCGACTACAACCTTTTGTTAGGAAGGAGTTGTCCCTATTCTATGCATGTAGTGGTTGCCACAGTTTTTCGGGTCTTTTTGTTTCCACACGAGGATCATATCGTATCCATTGATCAGTTTTATTTCTCCCATCCTAAACCTTTATTGGGGACATCCACGGTCCTGACGATTGATAACCCTTAGCTCGACGTCGTCAACATAGGGGTTGGTTTGTGCCCACCTTTGATGGGTACCTTTGATTACCCACCTCCTTCTGGTTATTTCAAGCTCATATTGATTGTCCCCAACCAACCTAGGGATGATATTTTTCAAGTGTCATCATTTAGTACGACTTACTTTAACCATCCGTGGACTCTTCCTTCCCCATCGGCCATGGTGGAAGGGAAAGGGCATCCTGGCATGGCCACTTCCTTGTCTGTGGTAGAATTTGGGTACTCTATTGTCCAACAAGATTTGGTCGACCCCAATCCGACTCCCACATAGGAGTTAGATCCAGTTCTCAAGCCTATCTAAGCTCAAGGTTCCCTTGCCACTACAAAATATTTAGACTTGGTCTTTCCCTCTGATGAGGTGATTATAGAGGCATTGATTGGTCTGGACATACCCTAGGAAGATCTCCATTACAGATCTTATTTTCTCCCAGAGTTAGGAAGAATAGAGGTAGGTGAATTAATGTTGACTATGACTGGAGATAGGTCTTGTCCTATTAATCCTCTGGCTATGCATGCATTTTATGTCGAGGGTAATATGGAAACTATCACTGAAATGATACCTATTGAAATCTCCATAACCCCTGGCATCATGGAGAATGTCTTCGATGGAGTGAATTTCTCCCCCGAAGAGATTCAGATCTATAAATATTTATTTAAGTAATTTTGTGACTTTTTTTCCTAGTCCTAAGAGGAAATGCTAGGAACTGATCCAATAATTGTTGAACATGAGATCACGACTTATCCTGACGACAAGTCAGTCCGACAGAATATTCAATTGATGAATCCTCGAAAAGTGACAGCTATGAAGGATGAAGTGGAGAAAATTCTCAAAGCCAGTTTCATCTACCCGATTCAGTTGATGCAATGGGTGTCAAATCTTGTTCTAGTTAACAAAAAGAAGGGTACGATTCGACTATGCATGGAATTTTGTGACTTGAACAAGGCCTGTCCAAAGGATAATTTCCCCACCGCATTCATTGATCAGATTGTCGATGAATGCGCAGGTTGTGAGATCTTTTCATTCATGGATGGTTTCTCGAGATATAACCATATTCAAATGAAACCCGAGGACCAACATAAAATAACTTTTACCTATCCATGGGGCACATTTTCTTATCGTAATATGCCTTTTGCCCTAAAGAATGTTGGAGCCACTTTTTAGCGGGACATGTCTTTTTCTTTCCACGATCTCAAACATATAGTCAAGGATTATCTCGATGATTTAGCATCATTATCTCGTAAGAGAGTTGATCATCCCACACACCTACGACTTATCTTTGAGCGATGTCACTACTATCGGATTTGCTTGAATCCCAACAAATGAAGTTTTTGCATGACGTAAATTCGTCTTTTAGGTTTCATAGTTTCGACAACAGGGATCATGGTCGATCCTCTAAAGTTTGAGGTAATAGATCAGTTTCCTCCCCCATGCACAGTCCCTCAGCTTCAAAGTTTACAGGGAAAATCAAACTTTCTTCGGCGTTTTATCACAAACTATGTCGAAATCACTAAAGGGTTCATGCATTTATTGAAAAAGGGAGCCCCTTTCAATTGGGATGAAGATGCTCATCACTCGTTCGAAGCATTGAAACGTGCCCTTACATCCTCCCCTCTGCTCCATCCTCCCAATTATAATAAATATTTCTTACTGTACTTGGTCGCCGCAGATTCGACCATTGGTATGGTCTTGGTTCAAGAGGATGATCTGCTCAAAGAGCATGTGATTTATTACCTGAGTTGAGGCCTGGTTGGACTATAACTCAACTACTCCCATGTTGAGAAGTAGTTCATGTTGTCCAGCGGTTCTGTCATTATATCCTACTTCGCAATACCACCGCCATTGTCATTGTGAATTCATTTCAATACCTGTTGACACGACGTGTAATTTGTGGAAAGATCAGTAGATGGATTGTTATCCTCCAAGAATTTGACTTGGATTTTGTTTCTGCAAAATCCAAAAAGTCGCTAGCCTTTGCAAAACTTATCTCAGAACCAATTAAAGGAGATATTTTTTTGATTTCATCTTCGGACCCCTGGTATGGATATATAATAGTCTATCTCTAGACTTTGAAGTGCCCCACCTCTGCTTAGCGCGATGAGCATCGACGTATATGTCATTAGGAAAAAAACTATATCATACTTGATGACACTTTGTATCGTCGAGGTGTAGATTGCATTCTTCATCGGTGCCTCATTCATGAAGAAGAGGAACTCGTTCTTAGTGACTGCCACACTGGATCATGTGGTGGTCATTTGTCTAGGTTGGAAATGGCCCAAAAGATTCTACAAGACGGTTACTTTTGGCCTATGTTAATCAAGGATTGTGTTGAGTCGGTCAAGAAGTGCCACCAATGTTAGATATTCTCTCAGAAGATGAGGGCACATCCTACTCCCATGTTTCCCGTCATTACTGTTGGTCCCTTCACCAAGTGGGGGATTGATTATACTACATTCCACCCGGATTCATCTAGGGGGAATCGTTATATCATCGTAGTGGTAGAATAATTCACAAAGTGGGTCAAGGATATGCCAATGTTCAATAATGATGGTGAAACAATATCTCTCTTTATCTTTAATCAGATAGTAGCAAGGTTCGGCATCCCGAAGGATATTTTCACTGACCATGGCAGTCACTTTTAGAAAAAAATGATGTATGATTTAACATCGAAGCTTGGGTTGAGGCAAGAGAATTCATCACCCTACTACCCACAAGTGAATGGTTAGGTGGAAGCTATGAATAAGTCTCTCAAGACTATTCTGCAGTGAACGATCAATTTTTCCAAGTCAAATTGGCATTTGATGTTGTACTCGGCATTGTGCTCTGACCGAACGTCTATAAACACTTCCACCCATTTCTCACCTTTTCAACTCGTTTACGGGCTGGAAGAAGTCTTGTCAATAGAGTTATAGATCCCATCCCTAAAGTTGGCAGTAGAGTTATTCCCAGACACTTCACCACTTGAGGAACGTTTATTATATCTCGAGCAGCTCGATGAGAAACATCGTGATGCATCCTTGGTTAACGAGGCTCACAAGAAACAAATCAAGTTTCAATATGATCGGTTCGTTCGTCCTTGAATTTTCTCCGAATGCGACCTTGTCCTAGTCTACAACCAAGATAAGGATCCCCTGGGGGCAGGCAAGTTCAAACCCATGTGGTTTAGACCTTTCATAGTGAAGGATGTCTTAAAGAAGGGCACTTATCTTCTAGTTGACTGTGAGGGAAATGTTTTGGTGGAGCCTAGAATTGGGCTCTACCTCAATAATTATTACTCGTAGGTTGGTCGCCTAGGTGACTTCTTGTACATATGTATAGTTCTTATACAGTTAGTTTTTGTCTTTTTGTTTTATGGACGTGTCATTATTTATGTTGTATTTTTCACTGTGGCAGATGTCAAGTGAATCAAAGGTGTTTGTTCGGTTCATGGACGGCACTAGCCGACACACTCGGAGGCTTGCTTTCGCAGCTTGGGTGATTTTCATGCCTCAAGGCTAGTTGTTATCTTTTGGAGGTATCTATGTAGGTGATGCCACAAACAATGTCACCGAGTACAACGCAATAATAGAATTTCTTCGTGACTCTTTGTCACATGGTATCTCTCACCTTCAGGTCTACTTATATTCTCAGTTGGTTGTGTCCCAGTTAAATGGGGTTTACCGCGTTTATGATCCTACTCTACACCGAATATTCCTTAGGGTATGTCTCTTAGAAAGATTCTTTGATTACATTACGTATATACATGTTCCTAGGATATTAAATCAAATGACAGATACTCTATCTAATCAAGTATTAGATTGGCATATTGCACACACATAAAAGAAGCACACACGTACACATGTACATATATTGTTAAAATGTGATCCATAAGACATAAGAGATGTAAATACACACATATATATATCAAAAGTCTCAGAGTACATAGGTGGGAGCGAACGCCTCAAAAATACATATCCATTATATGTCATGGCGCTTATGCCCTAAATGATATACAAAAGAGTGCCATCAACACGTAAGTGGTCCATCCTAGCTAAGCACGGGGTCTATTGGCCCTGCCATAGTGAACAATGATGTTCATAAAACACCGAAAGAGTTGGACCCAGGTTCGTGGCACCCCAACTACGTGATGTTGCATCGTTGGCGAGATATCCTCTATCTCGACGATGGGAATTGCACGAGTGAGCGTGGTGAGATTCCACTCCACCTATCTCAAAACTCTCTCAGCCTCTCTGCCTGGAGGTCCCCCTGATGTTGTTTTTGGTCCGATGGTTGTGGATGGTACTTCCTCTGGTCGAGGATGTCTCCTTCTCCTCGATAAGTCTACTAAATGCACTGGTCCCACATCTATACATAACAAATACATAGTTGTCAGATACTATGATTCACATAAAAATGATATATATTAAAAGAAACTAAAAATTAAACAACTTTAAAAAAAAATGTACCTATCTCTCCATGCTCTTCCCCAGGAGATACGAGCATGTCTGGATCCCTAGAAAATTTGATTCCAGCATAAGGGTAGTCCTTTATCACTGGAATATGCCATGCCTACCAGTCAAAACATGCATCGTCGAAGGCCTCTATGGTCCTTTCTCCCCCTTTTCGTGGTAGCAATGTTGCCCATCTACTCACTACTGGGAAGGAGGCCACATACCCCCACACCATCTCTCATGGACTAAGGCTGGGTACCCTCTCAAAGAAGAATGAGCATAAAATGGTACCAAAACTAAAGTTTTTTTTACTCCTCCCTCGGCACTATGTGAGCTACCTCTTCATGCAGTCAATCATGGTTGTCTTCCAGTAGAATATTCATGCATTTAGGCACTGCACTACACAATACATGTGCACTCGGGAGGCCTGATGTAAGGCCACATATCCAGTGATATTACCAATAAGCAAAACTATCACCTTTAGTGATAGGTTGTTAATCTTGTGTATTAGCACCTGAGAACCTACTTTCTTCGTGACGACCTCCCAATGCATTTCGATCAACTCGGTGATGTTCTGGGGCTCGAGGAGAAATGAATGTAAGTTCATTGGTTCCCCTCTCCTCGAGAGGCCAGTTGGAAATTATATGTCCTCAGTCATTGGAGTCAACGGCTTCTCCTCAAGCATAAATGCCTCATCGTCGAGGTGCAAATAATCCACCAAGGCATTCAACATCCTGGGTTGTTCCCTCATGAATGGACATCAGAAGAACTTCCATAACCCACATTGTTTCAATGCAGCCATAGTAGCAGGTTCCTCATAGACCAAGATATCAATATCCTCATTCTCCCTCTCTCTCTAGTGGACATACATCCTCTAACATGGCAAGTTCAGAGGAGATTTAACTCTTGTTTTTTCATTTTTTCTATGTTATAGAGGGTGTACGTGGGTTGTCTTGGACATAGTCATGTATGCACGTGGGCTAATTGTTTTATGCCCATGGGCATACGTGGGATATCCTCAGACAACCCGCGTACATGTAGGGCCACCCTTTTTTAGGAGGGCACGCCCCCTCAAGAACTAAAACAAATACATGAATGAATTATGGAAATGAAAGAGGGGTGATTTTGTACTTACTTGGTCTGAGTTGAAGTTCGTTTCATCCTCTGAAGCTCCCCGAATCAACTCTTTTATCAAAGGGGTATTTTTTGGTTTTTGGTTAATTCTTAATTTGCAATGGTGAAAATGAGTTGTCGGCTTATATTTATAAACATTTTTAGCCTTTTTTGCCACTTTTTCGAAACCTTTTGTCATTTTTTCTGGCTTGAAAATTGTTTAACATGGTTCTTGAGTTTCTCATTGCATGTTACGATACATTTAAATTTTGGTTTGGAAAAAATTTTGGGAGATGGGTCACTTTTAAAGGTCCTTTGGCAAAAGTCATTTTTTTGAACTTTTTGCATATAAGTTAGGTTTCCACCTATTGGCACAGGGGAAAACCCAGGTTTCAATGCTACAACAGTGCACCAACAAAACCCTAACTACCGGCCCTTTCGGCAACACCTGCGAAGAAGATGAAGTCTCACCCGAGGTAGAGGCAGGGGTGGTTGCAACACTCATGTGTCTGTAACCTTAGCTGGGACACAGATCTATGATTATACAACTTACTAGAGCACTTAGCACCATTAGTTCCTCAAGATACATTCAATAACCACTTCGCTTATAAGACAGAGCTTCACAGCATTCACACTAATCTATAGTATTCAAGCACTTAGCAATAGTAAGCTAGATCAAATCCAGTAGATCAGCACTAAGAAACTTTGTACACATCAGATCTAACATTCATACACATCTAGGAGCACAAAGCATAAGCATATATTCCTACAAATATCAAAGCACTTAGAAGAAGAAGAAGTAAACACATTGAATCAAATAACAAAGCATCGCACACAGATTTACTTGGTTCATCCCCACCATAGGGCTACATCTACCATATCTTCTTATTTATTATCTCGGTCAAGAATTTACAACACAGAGCCTCAACAATCCTTACTCCGCATAGGACAGAATATCTACGTAGCTCGATAGATCCTTTTTCCTTACACTTCAGCACAAGGCCTTTCGCAACCTCCTATAACAACTTGCACTTATCTCTACAAGTCTCTTCCAATCATGCACAGAGAATTTACAATCCACGTCTGGTCACACAGATCTAATTACTAGCACTAAGCCATCAGATTTCTTCTACCTTTCCTAGACATCTATTTATACATACAAAAGTGGGCCTAAGCGTGGGTAAACCCATGGGTAGACATCCCTTTCCCATTACATTATCCCAAAAACCCAAAAAGGACCCAAAGTGGGTCGAGATCCCATGATATCTGCTTCATCTTGCACGCTAACTTCGATAGAGCATCGAAGTCCCAAAAATGGTCAAATATGACCAAGTATCTCTCACAACTTGGTCAAGGGCCAACAGGCCCCCAACACTCACCTGTGACTCGTCCCAAGTCACTCAGGTCTGATCAATTATGCTTTGAACGCCTCGAGCTTGGCTCGAGCTGCTTCGACCTGCTGCATTGCAACTGCTTCTTGCTTGGAAAACTCCTGTATGAGTGCGACATTCACCAACCCTTCTAGGCATTGTCGTGCTGAATTCATGACCTGTTCCATCTCTGTTCCTTGGTTCTCAATCTCTATAAATAACTGACATGCCTTATCCTGCAAGGGTTGAAGTTGTTGAGTTACTTCCATTACCTTTCTCTAGATTATATGGATCTGTTGATGTGTTATGCACTGCTCGGAAGACCTTTTCATTTTCTCTATGGGTGATAGGGCCTTTAGCTGCACCTGTAGCTTTTCGGCTTCATGATTCACCTCCTGGAGGTGCGACTCCAATTTGTGCAATTCAGGATTCTCGGTTAGGTTCTCATGTATCTGTGCACTTCTTCTACTTAATTTTTTTCATTGCTCAGTGAGTGCTTTAATCCTTTCTACTATGCTCTGAGTAGTCATTTATCATTGGTCGTGCTCTTCTTGCGGGGTACTTGGTATGGTCTGAAGCTCTAATTATATGACTGTTTGTTGAAGTTGTTGAATAACTTCAGCAAGCTTCATCACTTGGCATTCTAAGGGTTCTTTAGCTTTCTGCTCTAAGCCAGTCATAGAGAGAAATGCTCTGTTGAGTGCTTCTTTTATCCCGATCTATTTTGCGAGCATCTACTCCTTTTCTTTTTGGATCTTCGCTCTGATTTCTTCCAATTTTTCTTGGAGAGCGTCCCTCTCTTGTGTGCAGCTCGACGCTGCTCAATGATTTCCTCCTGTGCTTTCTTTAAGGCCTGGGTGGCCTACGTGGTTTCTTCTTGTGCTTTCCAAAGGAATGCTTCGACTGTGGCAGAAATATTGCAGAGTTGAATTGGTTCATCTACCTCTTATGTTGTTTCTTATGGAAGGGGCGCAGTGGAGACTGTGGAACTACACCAAAGTGCTTGGTGCACTCCTTGGAGCTCACTCTCAATTCTGTTGTACATTTCCTCTTGCTTGGCTTCCTACTTTTCTGTTATTTCTTCTATAGCTTCATTCATAGTGGCGAGGAGGAAACTAAAGTCATATGGGGTGAGTGTGGTATTCATCTTGGTTACAGGGGTTCCGAGTTTCTTCCGAGAGGAAGGTTTCAGAGGTGAAACCTTCCTTTTCTTTGATGAGTCCTCTTCATATTCTGGCCTCTGTTCGACTTCTTCATCATTTCCTTCTTTATTGGGTGAAATGGATCTGTTCCTTACAGATATTTTGTCTATATCCTGTATGTCCTCATCCTTCTTCATCTTCATTGATTTCTTCATCTTACTGGGCCCAGGTGTATCCTACACATCTTTTGGGTTTTCAATGTCGGACAGTTCTGCGAGGTCTACTAGAACAAGGAGGTCTTCTGACCATTCCTTAGTGATTTCCTCTAGGTCTTCTTCATTCATCTTATAATAAGATTGTAACTGCTCTTTGTTCTCATCAACGCATGTTGTTATGTAAATGAAGTGGTGGTCTGCACTGAACTTCATTAAGGGCCTAAACCTAAAGAGGGTATTTGGGGTTATCCGAGGCTCGGACTGGATGGCACACTTCAACTTATTGTAGCAGGCGTGGAATACGACATTGGATTTCCATTGTTTTCTAATATCATTTGAGTACCATAAGGTATTGAACTTTGCGGCTAAGGGATCAAAAGGGTTGAGGTCTGGGAAGGTTGCATCTTCTGGTAGCTCCCATGCAATGAAAGCTATAAGTAACAAGAGCCAGCTAAAATGGAATTCATGCCCCTGATCCTAGGCTTCTCTGCAGATGATCTCTAGTTGATTCACCAGGTACTTCACCCAGTTCATTTGTAGTCCCTCTGCGCACTTTCCTGCGAGGTCAGCTACAAAGTCGGATACTTTCATGTGTCGATTCTTGCGAACGAGCTTCCCTACGATCAGTTGAGATGTAAGGCACACTGTGTCGCTCTAAATAGAGGATACCTTGTAGCCTCGTGCTCCTTTCTCAACATCTCCATAAGCTTCTTTGATCTTTTGAGAAAGAGCATAGTCTGCAGTCTTTCCAGGATAGTAGTCATGGGGATCAGGGCCCTCCATGCTAATACCTATGATCCTATTGATCAGTGCTAGATCAACTATGATGTAGTGTTTCAACCATAGGTATCCTCCGTGATATCTCACCAGGAGCAGCATAACATAGGCATTGACTTCTTGGTGATGTCTGAAATGTGGGATCTTCATGACGTTCAACAGAGTGGACAACGCGAGGTTCACAGTCCATTGTTGAGGGAAAAACTTTGAGTTCTTGCCCTTGTTTCTAGATAGGTACTTGTATGGGGCAAGTGTGTTGTATAATTTATGATCCACCAAGTTGAAGTCACTAAACTTTAATGTTGCAATCTTGTCTTGATCTACGTGAATTGTGCATACCCCTTTCGGCAAGTATGCGGTGACTAGAGTGTACTCGAAGTCTCTAGGAACACTATCTTCGTTGATCACACCACTAAAAGGTGGTATATAAGCAGGTAGGATGGATGGAACCAACCTCACATTAGCCATATCATCTTTATGTTTGGTTCTGCATTCTGCGTCGGCTGAGGATGTTCCTACTCGAGCAGTCGATGGGGAGGCTTACACTCCTCTCGTCAATGATGTTTGTAAACCTCGTTCTGACATGACTCTTTCGATTCTAAGTTTAGAGAGTACCTCTCTTGCAGATTCTTTGGTTGTGCTAAATTCGTCGGACATACGCACTCGAAAAGAAAAATTAGTCGGTGTTCACAATGATCTCGGATACTACACTAGGATGACCAACCAGATCATAATGACCACTCTATACAACTACTATTTTGTGGGCTTCTAATTCTTAGTTGGAAAAAGTGTTCTTCGTCCATGGAATGATGAACTAAGTAAGAAATTCAGCAACAGTCTCCTTGCAACGGGCACGAAGCTCCCATTAATGTTGATATGTTTGTTATGGTGCGGTCCAACGGTCTAGTGATGATCATTTAATTATTTTATGTCCATTCGGGGAGGAATTCGAACTGGTATATCATTCCAATGGATATATCGCTTCGTCATGGTGAAGTGCCATAGGTCGTTGTTCTGATATCTCAGAAAATCTCCCATTCTGCAAGTTTTCTTTCTGTGTTGTTCTATCTGGAATCTTCTGCAACTTTTCAATCTTTGTCTTCTTCTTACTTAACTTTCTAGCTTTCTTTCCAGTGAGCTTCGTCTCAGTAGTTCTTTTCCCATTCAGGCTCTTATTTTTCTTGGATATAGTTACTTTGCACTGTTGAGGTTATTTCTTAGGGTTCAGGTATAACATCTCTTCTTTATCTGAGATAGAAACTTCAGTCTCCTGTGAGTCCTCTAGTGTTCTGATAACTTTGACATCTGGGTTCCTATTGTGATATAGATTCGATATGTTCTTATGTTATTCAATCAACTGTGTGATCCTACTGGTCATGAAGTCTTTTTACTCTTGTCTCTGTTGTTCTAAAAAAAATTCTTCTTCCTTCTTTCTGTCTTGATCTCTTTCAATCCAAGGATTTCCAAGTAACATAGTAAATGGGGCGTTGTCCTCAATAAATTTTATAATCTCAAAATCTTCTTCTGTTGAAGTTCCATTAGCATTCATAGATATTTGATTGATATTTCCACATAGTTTCACTAGTTTCCCTCTGAATAACCCTATTTCACTCAATGAAGGGGTCATAACAGGCCTCCCTATAGCTTCCCAAGTTCTTTATGTCATAACATTCACCTGTGTTTCCTCATCTAGAACACAATCAATGTCGAAGTCTCCTATTCTTACCTCGATGCATTCTTTCTTGTCAAAGACCTCTAATAATCTAACATGTTGGTGATCATTCAAGGTGTCTTGCATCTATAGTAACATCTTATCTGATTCTCTTTGGGATTCTGTTATTTTTGGATCTGCCTTAGGGTTTTCTTCTTTTATATTCATGCCTTCAATTTTAGCAATCATTCTAGGGCAATCTAATACTTCGTGGTCCAAAGCTTTGCAATAGAGACAACAAGGTCTTCCACTAGGTCATTCCTTACAAAGATGGTTGGTCTTCTGCAACTGTAACAAAGGATTAATCCTCTCTTTCTTTTAAATGATCCCCAACCTCTTTTTTACTGCGAACTAGGGTTATGGTCGCTAGCCTACAAAAAAATCTTTCGAGGATCCTGCATCTGCTTGTTAGTCCATACATTCTTTCTATGCATAGGTATAACATATCTATCAAATCTGTTCATATCAAAATTTATTTCATTTATCAGATCCCTAGTTTCCAAGATAGGACAGAATCTATCAAACATACCTAGATCCATACTCTAGAAAACCAAAATTCACTTATTTTACTTTTGCAGATCACAAAGCTTCCAGATCTAAAAACTTTTGATTATTCTTACCTCTTATCAGAGAAAAAATCTTACAGATATTACCTCTTTTCTACATATCTGAACTTTATTTCTTAGCACAAAGCTTCACAGGTTAAGTAGAACACATCGCACTAGGGCAACAGATCTATGCACAGATATTTCACAGTTTCTAGATCGAATCTTTGCACAAAGATTTTCTTTCTCAGTTCCCAGCAATCATAGTTCCAGTCCCGACAACGGAACCATTTGTTGGCACAGGGGCAGACCCAAGGTTCAATGCTACAACAACACACCAACAAAACCCTAACTACCGACCCTTTCGGCAACACCTGCGAAGCAAATGAAGTCTCACCCGAGGTAGAGGCAGGGGTGGTTGCAAGAATCAGGTGTCTGCAACCTTAGCTAGGAGACTGATCTATGATTATACATCTTACTAGAGAAATTAGCATCGTTAGTTCCTCAAGATACATTCAATACCCACTTCTCTTATAAGAAAGAGCTTCGCAGCATTCACACTAATCTACAGTAAGCTAGATCAAATCTAGTAGATCAACACTAAGCATCTTCATACACATAAGATCTAACATTCATACACATCTAGGAGCACAAAGCATAAGCATATCTTCCTACAAATATCAAAGAACTTAGCAGAGGAAGAAGTAAACACATTGAATCAAAGCACAAAGCATCGCACACAGATTTATGTGGTTCACCCCCACCCTAGGGCTATGTCCACCAACTCTTCTTCTTTATTATCTCGGTCAAGAAGTTACAACACATAGCCTCAACAATCCTTACTCTGCACAGAACACAAGATCTGTCCATCTCGCTAGATCCTTCTTCCTTGCGCTTCAGCACAAAGCCTTTCACAACCTCCTACAACAACTTGCACTTAGCTCTGCAAGTCTCTTACAATCATGCACAGAGCATTTACAATCCACATCTGGTCACATAGATATAATTACTAGCACTAAGCCATCAGCTCTCTTCTACCTTGCCTAGACATATATTTATACATACAAAAGTGGGCCTAAGAATGGGTAAACCCACAGGACGATATCCCTTTCCCATTACATTATCCAAAAAACCCAAAAAAGGACCCAAAGTGGGCCGAGCTCTTGTGATCTCTGCTTCGTCTTGCATGCTTCCTTTGATAGGGTGTCGAAGTCCCAAAAATGACCAAGTATCTCCCACAACTTGGTCAAGGGCCAACACCACCTCTACTTTCTGCATTTCATTGTCTTTTCTACTTTTCCATAGGATTGATCCCACTGAACTACGACATAGAACTATCATTAGTTCTTTAGAAGTGTAATAATTTAATGGTATATCCTACCTCTACATGGATTCCCTAGTTAGATCCTTATTGCATTTTGGCATCCATGTCGTCATTAATGAATTTAGGTTCGGGAGTCCTCATTAGTCCTTTACTGATTATGAGATTGAGCCTCATACGTCTAATGTGTAATCACTCTTGGCCTCACCGTCAGGACTCCCAAAAAATGATTCTTCTTTAATCTTTTTTCAGAATCTCTAAACATTAAAAGATTGTCAAGTGATCTTAATGTCCTTCACGCTCACCAAACTAAAACCTAAAGGCACGTCTGTATGGTGGTAGTTTACCCCTTTTTTAGTTTAGATGGTCAATTTTACTAACAAAGGTATACTCTAGGAACTATTCTCAGGTATAAGTTTAACCCTTTTTTGGGCCTGAGGGACTACATTTACGAAAATGGAACCCCCACGGAGTCCATAGTTAAGCTCAAATCAGACTCCCTAAAATTGAAAATATTGTCGAGTGACCTTGTTCCTTCACACTCGTTAAACTAGTCCAAAATAAAATCCCCTACGGAGTCCATAGTTAAGCTCTTTTCAAACTCCTTAAAATTGAAAAAATTGTCGAGTGACCTTGTTCTTTCACACTCATTAATTGGTCCAGAAAAACATCTACTGGCATGATTTTACCCCTTTTTCTAGCCTGTATATTAAGAAGGAAAAAGGTACACCTTGGGATATTTGTCTCACCGGTAGAGTTCTCCTAAGTAGATTTTATACTTTTTTCGGGGTAAGGGGACTAAATCTAGAAAAAGGTTGTGATTCCATAGTTAAGCTCTTTTCAGACTCCTTAAAAATGAAAAGATTGTCGAGTGATGTTGTCTTTGTCACACTCGTTAAAATGGTTTTGAATAGACGTGTTTTTGGAGCTAGTTTACCCCTTTTTCAAACTGACTAGGCTACCTTCGAAAAAGGTACCCCAGCAGAGTCTTCTTATACGTTTTTTCAGACTCTCTAAACGTGAAAAAACTACCGAGCTTACCTTCTCGGGGCTCGTTAAAATTACATTGAACGGAGTTTTCATTGTGTCTTATTAATCACATTTGCATCCCTGCGTCTTTGGCCTAATGCCGACTCCATGTTTCTCTAAACTAAACCTTTGAATCATGCCTTATACGCAGGCCTTATAACACTTTTCCTTTGTGTCTTGACACCTTGACCCATCGAGGAATTTTCCTGAGTGTCCCTTTCCTGCACATGTCTCCTTTCTCTGAGAATTAGTGTGTTCCTTGTACTTGGAACTAGTATTCTTGCGACACATGTTCCTCCTTTGTAACATAGCATTATTTTATTATTTTTCAAGCTCTTTAAAAATATTGAAAAAGACAAAAAAATAAAAATAAAAACCCCAAAAAGAGGACGGGAAATATATGTTGATTAAGGTTGGTTGTCATTGATGTCAACCTTTGAAGAAATCCCCGTAGCAAAAAGGTTTGGGTAATGGACCCAATATTGTTTGATGCAAATATGACTCATTATTTTCTTGTCATGTTTGATAAGAAGTAAAGATGGATGAACTCCAAAGTGGTCTCCTTATGGTGAAAGCCCTCACGAGAAGACGCTTTGCGGAGTAAGAGAACCCATGATTAATTATGGAATAATGAGATGAAGGACATTGAATTTGTCAGGGTAACTATCCTAGATGGATAATTCTTATCATGCCGTTTCTGGTGGTATGTGGAACGTCACATAACTCCTCACGGTTAGAGAGTTATGACCATGTGAAGTTGGAGAACCCAAGTTTGGGTAATGGAACCAAATTTGTTTGATGGATAACAATATGATTTTTTATATATTTTTAGGTAATACTATTCTATATGTATAGTATATTTCATGCCATTTCTAGTGGTATGTGGAATGTCACATAACTCCTCACGGTTTGAGAGTTATGGCCATACGAAGTTGGAGGACCCACACGTCATCTAGAAGCCCCAAAAGGTCAAAGTAGTCAAAGTGATTTAAGAGATTTTAGAAGGTAAATAATAAATTTAAGTGATGAGTGTAATATAAGTCAAAGTGAATACAAAATAAATTATTTAAATAATAAATTTAATGGAGAAATTAGAAGTGGGTTAACCCTAAAATAAGGAGAGTGGGAAAAGTGACCTACAAGATGTTTTTAAGGAAGCTACTTGGAGAGTATAAATAAGAGGCAATGCTATCTCATTATTCCACAATTAAGCATGGGTTCTCTTACTTTGAAAAAAGTCTTCCCATGAGGGCTTTCACCATAAGGGGACCACTTTGGAGTTCATCCATCTTTACTTCTTATCAACCATGACAAGACAATAATGAGTCATATTTACATCAAACAATATTAGGTCCATTACCCAAACCTTTGTGCTACAGGGATTTCTTCAATGGTTGACATAAAAAAAAACCAACCTTAATCAACAATATCCCCCTTTGGCATTGATGGAAACACTCTGATGAAATACTGAAATCATATCACTCATGCTCCCCCTGGAACCATGCCTCTATCCTCTGCATCTAATAAATCTTATCCCCCTGGAACCATGCCTCTGTCCTCTGCATCTAATAAATATCTCCCCCTTTGTCATCAATGACAAAGGTATCTTTCCATTTGGGGTTGATCCCCCTGACTGAATTGTCCTCTTCTGGTGCTTCCTCATGTACATCTAAGACATATAAGATAAGCATTCAAAAAGAATTCATTTCTGGTAATGGGGGTAAAATGATAAGAAATGGGTAAAAACCCACTTGTCCTAAGTTCTGAATGCAAATGCGCCTGTGGTAAACGACAAGGAAATCTGGACGGTAGGATTTCGCGCGTCCGGATCAACGACGCGCATCGGATTCCATAGCCCCCCCGCCTTTCTACCTTTAAGCGGAGGGGGGGGATCTGGAATCGGAGGCGCATCTCTCCGACGGCTAAGATCAAAGCGCTCAGATCAACGACGCTCAGGCGATCCCATCCTTCTCAGCTCCTTTGGTTTTAATAAATGTGGGGCCCCCTTCCTTGTCGTGTCATCTCGCCATCTGTCCTCCACCTGACCGTGCGATGAGGCCCGCTCCCCCTAGCCCCTTCTTCATCCTCCGCCATCTGTCTATCTCCCCTCCTGCGGTCCATATGATCCCTTCCTCGTCCCATTGCCCACTCACCACCTGCCATGTGTCCTGCTCTCCTCCACGTCAGCCTCCCACTAAAAGTATGACCATTATATTTCATCTTCTACCCCCTCCGCCTCTTCCCTTCCGCCATGTGTCTTCCCCTGTAGCCTCTCTCACACCTCATAA
>SNQJ01S0028707.1:83229-99605 GCA_010110895.2 Picea sitchensis
CTCTTGGACTTAAACTGTGTCCTGTTTTGCTTCCCTACTTGATAGGGTTTACATACTGAATCTTGGGGCTTTGATATTTTTGGAAGATCTTTTACTGCCTCGAGGTTTTTGAGTTTGATTAAGTGATCAAAGTTTAGATGTCCAAGTATTCTATGCCATAACCATCTTTCATCATGTTTGCTTAGATGACATTATTCTCTATTTTATTTCAGCACATATACATTATTTTCTGTCCTTATGCCTTTGGCCACTACTTTTCCTGATTTTACAGACTTTATCTTACAATCCTTGGACGTGAACAACACCTCGCATCCTCTGTCACACATTTGACTTACACTGAGGAGATTATGTTTCAGCCCATCCACAAGTAGAACATCTTGGGCTTTTCCTTTTCCATTACTTAAGCTCACCATCCCTTTTCCTTTTATTTTCCCTAGAGCATCATTTCCAAAGGTTACAGTTCCTCATTTACTTTCACTTAGTGATAGAAACTTGCCTTTCATAACCTCACATTCATGAAAAATGCTTAATCATGGTACCTATATCCTTCCAAGGTGGTTCTATGTTATAAAAAATAGTAATATAAGGCTTATTTGTGGCATGCATAATAGCCCTTATTTCCTTATATTCTCATGCACTCACCCTTTTGGATTCATACCACTTTGACTCCATTTAGGCAAGGCAAGGCTAGGAAAGCGAGGAAAAGAAAGGGAACACATGGAAATTCAAGGAAAGGAAAGGAAAGGAAATCAAGTCAAGGCGAGGCAAGGTATGGAAAGAGAAGGAATAAAGGAAATGCAATCAAGGAAATAAAAGGAAAGGAAAGGAAAGGCAAGACACGACAAGGCAAGAAATGTAAGAAAAGTAAAGGAAATAAATTCAAGCAAATGCAAGGAAAGGCAAGGCAAGGAAAGTGTGACATCACCCGACCACCCAGGTCGAGTCACATCACTCAAAATTCTCTTTCCATCAGCTCTCATGCCATAGTGTAGCATCCCCAACCACCTATTGGGATATGACACACAAAAATTCTAGACTTTATACAAATTTTTAAACATATACAAATTCTCTGAGAAAATGCCCAGATTCATGTGGAATAACAATAAAAATACACAAACAACTCACACATGAAAAACACATGAAATCAAACACTTAAATCATAATGCAACAAGTAATTTAACACACAATTGATACTTGTCTTTGATATAAGACCACAATGTGTGCATACCTTCCATGATCCTCCCATCCTTAGACCATGCTTCTTAGAAATCTCAGCAGTGGGTCACCCCCAATATGGGACTAAACTCTACCGAGGTAAAGGGATTCCTAGCTAGGCTGAAGTATCTCAGACAACAGGAACAACTCTGTCAGGTGCCAAATCAAACTAAAATCCTATAGTCTCTCATTCCCCACATGTCTATCCCACCCCAGGAAGTGTGCCCCTTATCTACTCAACCGTCCTTCGGCTACCCCACTTCCCTTCTAGGGCTTCAGCAATAGGACGAACATGAAGTCTCAGAGCACTGTAGTTGCTATTGGAATCCCTTAGGAAATAAATTCCCAATGATTCTCTCACCTAGAGAGAGTTTCTTATGGGCCTGACAACCCACCTCTTCAAAGGGATTCCTAACCAAGTTGATGTATCTCAGAAAGCAGGAACAACTCCGTCGGGTTCCAAATAAAATTAATAGCCTACAGTCTCTCATTCCCCACATGCCTGTCCCACCCTAGGAAGTGTGCCCCTTCTTTTCTCAACAGTCCTTCAACTGCCCCACTTCCCTTTCGTATGTTCAACAACATGTTGGACATGAATTCTCAGAGAAATGTAGTTGCAGATGGGATCCCTCGGGAAATCAATTCCCAACAATTCTCTCACCTAGAGAGAGTTTCTTACAGGCCTGACAACCCGCCTCTTCAATCCTATGGGCCTAAAAACCTGCCTCTTCAATTCCATGGGCCTCGCAACCTGCTTCTTCAGTCCAATGCTTAAGCCAACTAGGTACAGGTACAAGTGATATGGAAACAATGACCTTTAGGTAAGGAACAATGTTGGCTCGGGTAAGGTACAGGTGATGGAAGTAGTGGCCTTCAGGTAAGGTGCAGGTGAGGGAAGCAATGACACTCAGGTAAGGTACATGTGATGGAAACAATGACCTTCAGGTAAGGTGTTGGTGAGGGAAAAAATTATGTTCGGGTCAGGTACATTTGATGGCAGCAGTGGCCTTCAGGTAAGGTGCAGGTGCATTGCTCATAACAGGAAGGGTACGGGTTACTTCTCAAGGAGTGCGTGCAAGATGGGGAGGTCATAATGATGGAGATAATAGAATGAATGAATGAAATCAGTCTGGCTCATGCACTAATCCCACACTCTTTGTATGCATGTCCAAAATTGGAAACGTGTCAAGTTGAGAGCCACTTTGGCCCACTTGTCCACATCCTTAGAACTTAGGATAAAATAAGTATCCATACCTTAGTATTTAGGAATATATTATAATATTCCTTTGGAATTAATCTCTCTAGCTTAGCCCCCTTTGTAGGCTCTTATCCCCCCTTTCCCTTCCTAGTGGATTTTATTCCCCCATACTCTTTTATCATGGTTTGTCTACGCACAATGATGTACTTTATTAATTATATGAGTGTTTTCATATACAAAAATAGGCTCATTGGCCTTTAGCATCTAGGCTCTCTGGCCTAATAATCACATAATCCTTCTGACCTATAATAACCTGGCTCACCAGCCTATAAAACATATTTAAATTTACAATTGGGGCTCAGTATTGGGGTATTATATTCCCCTCCCCTTATTTATGCACTATCCTTAGTGCAATACATATACACATTTACCACCAAAAATTTCAAAAATCTTCAAAATGATTCGGGAATTCTTCCTGCATAGCATCCTCGTGCTCCCAGGTTGCATCCTTAGGACTGTACCAGGTCCATTGGACCTTTACTATCTCTATGGATCGATTCCAGATCTGCTTGATCTTTCAGTCCAGTATGCACACCGGATGCACTTGAAAAGTGCCTTCTTGCTCCACCTGAATCACATTCCAATCAATAACATGATTAGCATCAAGTATATACTTTTTGACAAAAGATACATGGAATACATTATATATAGACATTGATGTAGGAAATGCAAGCATGTATTCTTCCGTCCCAATCCTCTCTAGGATTTCAAACTACTCACAATAATGATCTGCCAACTTTGAACAATTTCCCAACTTCGGGAACTTCTGTTGGCATTCAATTTCAAGAATACATGGTCACCCACTTTAAATTCCCCATGATTTCTTCCCTTATCATCATATATTTTCTTCTTGTCTTGAGTATCCTTTAAATTCTATTTTATTTTCGACATTTTCTCTTCCATTTCCCTGAGTAAATTTGGCCCAACCACTACTCTATCTGTTAGGTTATCCCAACTTACCAGTGTGTTGCACCTTCTTCCATAAAGTTTCTCAAATGGGCTCATATTTATAGATGCTTGGTATCCATTGTTATAAGAAAACTCTACTAAGTCTAGGTAATCCTTCCATTCTGATAGTTTATCCATCCCATACATCCTCAACATATCCTCAATCACTTGATTCACCCTATCTGTTTGACCATCTGATTCTAGATAATAAGTTGTGCTAAAATTCAAATTTTTCCCAAATCCCTTAAATAATCCTTTCCAAAATTTTGATGTAAAATTTGGATATCTGTCAGACATAATTGTCCTGGGTATACCATGAAGTTGATAAATTTCTCTCATATAAATATCAGCAACGTTGGTTACATTGTGAGTGAGCTTTGATGGAATAAAATGGGCAACTTTAGTAAGCTTATCCACCACTACCATGATAGAATCATGTTCCTTGTTTGTTCTTGGTAGTTTGGTGATGAAATTCATTGTTACATATTCCCATTTATACTCAGGAATGGGTAATGGTTGTAGGGACCCAGCTAGGTTTCTATGCTCGGCCTTGACCTTTTGACACTCCAAACATTTGGCAATACACTCAACAACTTCCTTCTTCATTCCTAGGAAATAGTGTTGGCTCTTGACAACTATTATAGTTTTCTAATACCCTGGTACATTATGCATTTCTCTCAATATCATATTTTTGAATTCTTGGGAATTTGGTACATAAATTTTTCCCATGTACATGAGAATTTCATCATTTCCCATCTTGTAGTCTTCAATTTTGTTCTGCAAAATACATTGTTGTAATTTTGTTATTATTTCTATGTATTGCAAATCCGATTTCACAGACTCTAAGATTTTTTCCAACAAATATGAGTGGTACATGCTAATGGTTGTAGCATGCAACTCATGCACCCTTATTCTAAGTGCATCAACTACCTTGTTCTCTTTCCCTTTGATATGCTTTATATCAAAGTCATATTCAATGCGAAATTATAACCACCTTTTTTGCCTGGAATTTAGAGTTGGTTATTCAAACTAATGTTTCATACCATTATGGTCTGTCCTCAATTAGAACCTTTTTCCCATGAGGTAGTTCCTCCACATCTTCAAGGCATACACTATAGTTGTCAACTCCAAATCATGAGTAGCATAGTGACTTTAATTCCCCTTCAACTTCCTTGATTCATAACATACAACATATCCATTTGGACTGAGGACTCCACCAAGTCCTTCTTTACATGCATCTGTGCATACAATGAATTGTTCATTTGGATCATAAATCCTTAGTATGGGATCACTAGTTAATAAATTCTTCAAGTGTTGGAAACCCTTTTCACACTCTGATGTCCACTGAAATTTCACTCCCTTCTTTTGCAAGGAAGTGATCAAGTGTGAAATATTTGAGAATCCTTCAATAAATATTTTATATATGTCTCAAGGCCCATGAATGATCTGACCTATGTCACATTCTTTGGTGTTTACCATACTCTAATGGCCTTAATATTTTCAATATCCACTACTATCCCTTCCTATGATATGATATGTCCAAAATAATGAATTTGCTTATGATAAAACAATCACTTGCTCGATTTGGCATACAATTGATGCTCCCTTAATACCTATAATACCATCCTCAAGTGTTGTTGATTCTCTTCCTATGACTTAGAATATATAATAATGTCATCTAAAAATACAATGAGAAATTTGTCTAAGTATTCTCTGAAAATACCATTCAATAAACACATGAAGACAGTTGGTGCATTTTATAACCCAAATGACACCATTATGAACTCATAATGACCATACCTTGTTATGAAAGAAGTCTTGTTGATGTCTTCTCATTAATTCTTACTTGATGATAACCTGATCTAA
This sequence comes from Picea sitchensis, assembly GCA_010110895.2. Classification (NCBI taxonomy): domain Eukaryota; kingdom Viridiplantae; phylum Streptophyta; class Pinopsida; order Pinales; family Pinaceae; genus Picea; species Picea sitchensis. Next base: position 88,517 of record SNQJ01S0028707.1, read on the forward strand.
TATCAACCTTGGAGAATATGTTTTCATCTTTCAATTGATCAAAGAGATCATCGATCCTTCGAAAAGCATACGTATTCTTTACAATTACCTTGTTCAACTTCATGATGTCCATGTAAAGTCTCAATGTTCCATCCTTCTTCTTCACAAATAATATTTGGGCATGCCAAGCTAACACACTTGGGAGTATATACCCCTTCTTCAAAATCTCTTCAAGTTTCATTTGCAATTCCTGCAATTCTGGTGTACTCATCCTGTAAGGGGTCTTGGATACTGGAGCTTCTCCAGGCATCAAATTGATGGAGAAATCAATGTCTCTTTTAGGGGGTAATCCTGGTATTTCTTTAAATACATCCTCAAACTCTTTTAGGACTACATAATCTTCAATATTTGACACCTTATCTTTAGGTATCTCTTCCATATAAGCTGCAAATATTTTAAACCCTTTTATGTAACTTTTCTTCAGCCGAAATTTCTCTGACAGTTATTGCCCTGGGAATTCCATGTACTGTCTTTAGGTTCCCTTCCCCATGTCAGCAAGTAAGTTCCTTATTATAACAATATAGGATATCATCGTGTTGTTCCAACCAATCCATACCAATTAGATAGTCATAGGAACCTAAAGGAAGGATGTTCAAATATGCCCTTGTGCTCAGTCCATTCATGTCCATTAGACATGACTTAACCATCTCATTAATTTTTCTTTTGGCTCTAGTAGATAGTTGCACCAACCAAGATTTTTCATACTTGCTTCTTGGAAAATGAAATCTTTCCACCATATTAGGATCTATATAACTATGAATACTTCCTCAATCAATTAAGATAGCAATGTTTTGGTTGTTGATCTTACCTTCCACTTCAATCATATGTGACTAAAACTCAGCTTGCTTGTTGTCGAGGGCTGCATAGATCCTAGGTACATTTCTGCCCATGTCCTCCATTGTTTCATCTTTATTTACATTGTGTACAATCCTCACTTTTTCACCTTTTTTATGACAATATTTATACATATGATCTCCCTTACAACTCCAACATTGAATAGGTGGTTGCCTTGGCCTTTTCCCCCCTATCTCAATCATTTTGGGTTCTCTAGAAGATGGTTGTCCCTGAGGATTATTTCTAAAGAATGGTTTCTTAGTCCCCTTCGTCCTTTGTTCCATCTTGTACTTCCTCTTGTCTTCCCAAGATTTCTGCAAAGAAGGCCTTCATTTATGTTGACCATAAAGGCATTTTACTCACCTTATGGTCTCCTCCAATGTTTTGGGATCATAATATTGTATCTTGTCACTGATGAATGACGAAAAACCACTCAAATACCTCTGAATATTAACTATCTTATCCTTGATGGAAGAAACATACTTTAGAAATTCTAAAAAACTTCTTTCATATTCATCTATGGTCATACTCCCAAACTTAAGTTCAAAGAACTCCTTCACTTTCTTGTCATAGTATCTCTTAGTCAAGTATTTCTTTTGAAAATACTTCTTGAATTCCTTCCAAGTAACATTTTTCTCTTTAATGTGTTGCACTTGAACAAATTGTTCCCACCACATGGATGCCTTTCCCTTGAGCTGATAGATGGAAATTCTTCCTTCTACGTGTGAAGAGTAATTATGTAATTGAAAATACTTTCTCATGCCTAACAACCATGTCTATGCATCTTCATCCTTCTTGTGATCGCCATAAAATGTAGGATACTTGATTTTGTTCATTTCTCCTTGTAGCTCATCAACCCCATACCTTCTCTTATGCTTCCTAGAAGGGGATGGACTTGAGCTACTGTGTGATCTCCTAGTGGAATGTCTTGGGGAGTGATGGTGATTTCTTTCAACACTTCTTGTTCTTCCTCTCTCATAACGAGACCTATGAATTCTTGATTTGCTTGAGTCATTCTCCTTATCCATCTTCTTTTCTATTCTTTCCAAGCTCTACATTAACTTTATGTTGAAGTCCTCTTACTGCTCCTTGGATTTCATAAGCCATTCATTATCAAATTTATAACTTTGGACATCCTTTTGAAAAAATTTAATGGTCTCTACCAAGTTCATGGTTTCTTCCTTTCCTTATCCATGTCAATTTGACTTTGTACCTTCATTTACCATATTCACATCCATCCCTCTGATCTCATCTTCCTGATTGTAAGCCCCCTGTGTATCTTTCATGATTCTGCACTCTATGTTGATCTTGTTCTATTGTAATTGTTGTTAACTCTGCAAAATGTGCAACCAACAAAACTTGTTAGGCTAATTGATTTAACAATTTCATGAAATTATGAACAATTCTAGTTTGGTATTGCTTCAGACTTGTTTCTTCTTATTTCCTGAGAAATCGACTCTCCAGATCAATTTTTCGGGTGAACGTTTATATTCTACTGTCCAAGGCCTTTCCAATTCTTTCTTCCATGCTCAATTCTAAGTCTTGAGAAGAAAGTTATGGTTATCTGAAAATTTGTCCATTTTGTGAGGGAAATCCTTGTACAGGTGATTTTCTTCGAAAGCCAAATTAACTCTTGGACCCATGATAATTACTCTCTTAAGTTTCATAGGATCCTTTTATTTCCTTCAAATGCAGGTCCGTATAAATCAGAAACCCGTGGGCTCCTTCTCTAAGCCCATTTTTGTCTTAAGAATCAATTTACAGGCACTAGCCCCTTTACTTCGACCCAAAAATCATGTGACTATGGGATAGAACCATGAGCTTACCTAAATGGAGCTTATCTGGAGCTTCGGGACTTTGGTGCTTCAGAAATTTAGGCTTCAAAGGTTTCTCCCTCAACACACTTCAATTTCCCCGAATGTCGAATTGGCGAACTTCTAAACTTCTTCGGAGTTTCAAGACTCCAGCACTTTGGAACTTCAGGCTTCTGAGGATTTTCATCCACAACACAACACTCCCTCCAAACTCTGAAGTGGTGAAACCCCGAACTAGTGCTTCTCCAGAGCTTTGTTACTTCGGCACTCTGGAGGTGCAGGCTTTGAAAGATTTCTCAACACAACAACACAATTCACCTAAACGTCGAACTGGAGAACCACTATGGCTCTCTCCAGCGCCGAAGCTTCGATATTTGGAGGATATTACAACAGAACATTCCACTTCCTCCAAAAAATGAAGTGTCAAACCCCCGAAGGGTTCAAGAATCAACGATCCATGCTCCCTGCTGAGATCTATGATCAATAGGAACTCTCGGACTCCAGGCTTAGGGACTTCCTATGAATCCAACGTACAATACCTCCGAACCACCAAACGTCGAATTCAAGATCGACGACTCTCACTCCTCCAATAGCCAATTGTTGGGATCCCCTATGGAACTTTGGGCTTCGGGAGTTCTGAGGCTCCAATGCAAGATGCCTCCCAAATTTTCGAACAAAGAACTGGTGATGGGCTGAGATATACGGTTCACATGTCCCCATCAACAGATGACCTGGATTGACTCCCTGCTTCAAGGATTCGAGACTTTTCACACCATAACACCTTTTATCCAAAATCCTCTATATTACTGAACTCCTAAAGGTTCGAAAATTTGTTGACACGTGTCCCTGACAAAAAATGGTCGAGAGTTACTACAAAATTTGGGACTTTGGGAGATTTACCTCCTAGCAATACAAGAACATGTTTCTCCCAGAATGTCAAACCACTAAACTTCCATGATATCTACGACTCACACTCGCTTGTGCACAGATCTGATGGTTGGGATCTAATCTTCTCCACAACACTTCTCCTCCTAGTCTAGGTTTGATCCAATGGCCCAGATCTAATTTCGTGGCCCAATTCAATGACTGTTGTGGTTTCACGAACCGCTACACCTCCTGAAATTTCTAACACAATCAAGGTTTTCTCTCAGTTCCCTCCTGACACCCATGGACGCACTGTAACTTGAATTTGGGCCATTTCGAAAATGATTCTCTATGAAAAATTCTCTTCAATTTCAACTTACTCACCCCATCCAAGCTTAGTGTTAAAAACTGGAGCTCTGATACCATATTGTAGCATCACCCGTCCACCTAGGCCAAGTCGCATCACTCAAACTTCTCTTTCCATCAGCTCAGATTCCATAGTGTAGCATCCCCAACCACCTATTGGGATATTCCACGAAAAACTTTCGTACTATATACAAATTTATAAACATATACAAATACTCTGATCAAATGCCTAGATTCATGCAAAATAACAGTAAAAATACACAAAAAAACTCACATAGGAAAAACCCATGAAATTAAATAGCTAAAGAATAATACAAGTAATTTAACACACAATTGATACTTATCTTTGAGAGAAGACCACCAATTGTGTGGATACATTCCACGATCCTCCCAACCTTAGATCACTATTTGAGGTAGGTCAAATCAGAAAGAAAGGCTATTTTGGGAAGAAAGGCATGCACGGGGAAAGTGATTGTTGGAAGGAAGAGCATCATGTGTGCATGCATGGAAGACCTAACAACGTTAGGGTTAGGGTTTTTGTAATACATTGTAATGGTTGATGAGCCAGAAATGTATATATATAGATACCTAGGAGGTCTAGAGAGAGAGTAGTTGTCCATTATGAATGAATCGGGAGGCAGTAGTAGTTGAGTCTGAAGAGACGATGGGAGAAAGGAGTCTTCTTTTTGGTAACTAGTTGTAAAGGGTTAGAAGGGTGGATATCGAGGGTTAGATCATGGGCTAAGGAGCCTGGTGTGATCTAGTCTGCCTCATAATAGATCTTGACCAGACTGAGGATGATTTGTAAAGCATGTGGTGTTGTAGTTTTGGAACTACCATAATAGAAGAGATTGAGAGCCAGATCTTTATGGACATATCCTAGGAGGGGGTGAACCATGGTAAAACCTATGTTATGTGATTGAATTCTTGTGTCTATTTTACTGTTTATGAGTAGATGTTAGAATGATGTATGAATGAATGAATCTGATTACATTACATGCATGAATGGGATTGCTAGTATATTGCTCAATAATTAAATCAAACTCTTAGCACACACTTCTTAGATCTCCATTCAATCTTGGACTGCAAATACTTGAGTATTGCAGTCACCCATTAAGACTATCTCAGTTGAGACTGGGCGGTGCACTCTGTGCACTGCGTTTCCTTTTGGTTTACCAGGAGGGCCGATCGTTTTAGAGGCTTTATTGGAAACCTAGTAGACTTGAACCTGGGTCAATCATGTTAAAGGTATAACTCAAAGAAATTAAACCAACAAATGGTTTTGTTGCCAGTGGGAATAGTATAGGATTGAGTGGATGTGATCTGTTAGAAACCTTTCAAAAGAGGGTAAGATATGCAGAAGAAGGGTCAAAAGAATATTGAATCAGACAACAAGAAGGTGAGAATGCACTGCTATAAGGGAATGTTGAGACCGTGGAATCCCACAAAAGCCGAAATAGAAATATGGTTGAAGACAAAGGATCTAGAGTTTGCGTCGAAAGATACCAGAAACCCTAGAGTAACACCACGCAAATATCTTGAGAAGTATGTGTTTACTAATCTGCATGAAGTCTTTTTCTGTGATTTCTCACTTTTATTGTAGGAGTGTATATTAAGGTTTAAGGATAACCATGCAAAAAAATGGATCCAACATTTAGAGAGGACCCCATTTTAGATTGATCAGCTACAACAGGTGAACAACAAATTCACCCGTGCAGTAGATTTTTGGCTTGACAATATTGTAGCATGATTTATAATAGAATTTGCAGTAGATACTGCAAAGTCGTACAGCGTAGCAAAGAAAGAGTTTCTACAAGGGCCTCAAGGAAATATATTAGATCGTTGTATACTTCTATTAATATATTTCTCTATAACAAAGGTGTAATGACAATGGAGTCAGACAACTAAACTTCCTTCTGTGCATGGTGGAAGGGGGGAAGAACTGATAGAAAAAGGAGAAATGGAAGGTGAACTGGATAAAGGAAAGAAGGAGAAATACTTGGACCCAATCGTGATGGACGATGATCAGATAAAGCGGATCATGGTGACATCTAGAAAGACGCATAGTGGAGTACCCTACCAATACAAGGTGAACACCAAGAAGAGAGTCGTAGCCGTGAGGGAAGGATTGGCAAGTGATGAAGAGGAGGTAGAGGATCTTTGGGTTGTGGAATATTGAGGAAATCCTGCACGCAACATATGAGAGGAAGATGAGAGGTCCAAGAGAGAGAATAGAAGGTAGCAATCCAATCCATATTAATGTCAGTTTGGAACCCATCAACCCATGTACGTCTAACACACCAAAAATAACACCACCATTTAGAAAACCGAATTTCGGGAGAAGGAAGACAATAGGAAGTACATCTACACAAGGTACAAAAACTAGGGGAGCTAGTTCAGGAAGCATTAGCCAAGTATATACACCACACAGAGGTAGTAGTTTAGAATTCAGGATGGTAGGACATCATCCCACCATCATGTTACCAGAATTGAAAGGAGAAGTGTTGGAGGACCTGGAAAAACACATGTTTATCTCTGAGAAGATCTGGGAAGAAAATCATATCACAGATGAGGACACTAAACTTGCATAGCTAGCAATTACACTAAGAGATCACGCACTAGATTGGTATATGAGTTTAGCCACAAACAATCCACCAGGAAAAACTAGAACGATTGTGGATATCAAGAAGTTACTGATAAATGAGCTTCAGAAGCCAATTTCAGAGGACCAATACATGAACAAGATGATAGAAATTAGATACAAACCAGGAGAATCCATATGGGATATTGACCGAAGATTCAAGTGACTAAAAGAAAAGTTGAAATATATCATGACAGATATGCAGCATAGGCACATGTTCGTTAATTCACTACTACCATAATTTAAATATCCACTATGACAACAAAAATTTTAGACATAGGTAAAGGCTTTGCAGGCAGCCCTACAACTGGAAGAAAACCAAAATCAGAATATGGATCCGGCCATCGAAGAATTGAAGGAGGATTTGAAGAAATTAGCATTCTAGCTAAACCAGAATAAAAGTAAGGACAAACGAGAAGTTGTTTGGTGTACCACATGCAAGACGGAAGGACACCATAAAAATGAATGTCCAACATTTGCATAGGAAATGGCAGCAGGGATGTCAAATATGTTACCAATAGGAGGACTATGGTGCGAAATATGCAAGAAACATGGTCACGACCCATATCACTGCCCAATGATGCAGAAGTACCAGACAGTCCCAAAGAGTTCATATTGCAACTTTTTCAAGTCAATGGGCCATGATGACAAATACTATAGAACTATGGACTTGATGAGAGAGGGGACATCAGATGCATATAGGGTGCAAGAATAAATGATAATCGGGAAAGCAGCACCTCAGTTTAACCAAGTACCAGCCCCATGCAACACTGTGTAGCCTCAATATAATAATGTTCATCAACCATATAATACCATGCAACCATAGTACAACATAGTGCATCCTCAGTACAATACCATTCAGAACAATCAAGTACCTCAATATAACGTGCCCACGAGGGGGTTGAGCTGGCTACAGAGGCAGAGAACGAGAAGGAGGAGGCTTTGGAAGAGGTAGAGGAATAGTGGTATGTCACAACTGTCAACAACCATGACACTATGTAAGAGAATGTCCACTTCCACCAGTGACTTGTATGTATTGTTGCACATCTGATCATGACACGGAAGAATGTCCTACATTACTAGAGAAGATCCAGGAAAAGAGGAATCAGAACAACTAGAATGTTCAATGGATTTCAGTAGAAGTGAGGGATGAAGGAAGAAACATCAACAAAGCTATGCATGGCGGAACTAAAACAGGAAACGACGCAGTCCAACAAGAGCCAGTACAACATCAGTGGGTGAAGAAGAATGTCGAACCCAGGAAACAGTTCAATGCATAGAACAAGAAGGAAACATTTAAGAAAGCTAGACAAGAACTTTTTAAGCCAGACACCGCATCAACCTCCACTGCACAACATAGAAAGGAAGTACTAGAGTACGATATGCCTCCATCGTTGGATCACACCAAATAAATGCATCCCCTTGGACAAGTAAGTACAATCAAAGGATTTTTACAATCATGTGTAAAAATATTAAACAATCCATCCTCTCTCAAAATATTAAAAAGTATGTTAGAATGATGTAGCATAGAGACAGAACTAGGAAAACTAGAACATAAAATAGTCAATAACCTAAATAGAAGAAGAAGAACAAGTAGGGAGTTTAGGCTAAATGCCAACATCGTAGATTTTAACATAGGAGATATCATACTGGATCTAGGATCCGAAGTCGATATATTACCCAAGAAGAAATGGCAATTTATGGGAGATCCCACATTAGGATATTCACCCGTTTAGTTGAAACTATCAAACCAACACAAAGTTCTACCAATTGGGAGACTTAAAGGAGTAACAGTAGACCTGGATGGAGTGCGCACTAAAGCAAACTTTGAAGTGATCGAAATAGTTGATGGCACAACACCATATCCAGCATTACTCAGCTTGGATTGGGCATTTGATAACCAGGCCATAATCAACTTAAAGACATGGAAAATGACATTTGAGTCAGGGGAGTACAGGCTCATTGTACCATTAGACCCATCGGAAGGGGAGAGGTTTGTAGAACCTATTTGCTTGGACTTGGAGTAAATTATCCAGTTGTATAGAACAACTGCGCGATATGAGGATTATGTAAACCCAACTGCAGATGGGATATTCAGTTGGCAGAGCATCACTTAATGTGTGTGAGAATCAGATACAGGTTAAGAGAACTGGCAACAAAGGCTACACAAAGTGTCTACCAGAATATGTGCAAGAATAGACTGCACAGTAACATGGGTAGGTACAGAGATAAGGGAACCACCCAGTTTCCATGGGGTAAATGATCTAGAAGCATTTTTTACACATTATGAAGATGAGGTGTTAGAAAACTAGAGACTCTTAGCACTAGATATAGCACTCAAGACCACACCTGAAAGATGGTGGGGTGCACACAAAAAAACAATCAAGGTTTGGTATCAATGTAAGAGGTCACTATGCATAAGGTTTGGCGCAGAACAAAAAAGAAACCGGCAACAGAAATGTGATGGACAGAGGGAACTAGCAGAACACTTGGAGAAATGAAGAGCATTGTGGAAAATGATACCCCCAAAGGAATGGCCTCATCACTTCGTACATACCTTAAAGGGCATACTAGCAAACTGGTATACAGACCAGGAACTTCGTAGAGGAACGACGAGATAGATAGTATTACAGCAAAACTTTATAGTCACTTTCTCATTTGAACATGAGAACCCCAACATAGATGAAACACTTTAAAAAATAAGAGGGGTGATATTCATTCAGAAACTAGAAGTTGAACTCATAACAGAGGAACAACAACGGAACAGACAAACAGTGAAATAATTGTTGTCATGCTACCAGGTGTAGGAATAAGTACTAGAGGAAGGCGACCCACATGATATTCAAATTGAGGAAGATGAAGGCAAAAGAGAAGTGGAAGGTCCACCTCTAGAATCATAAGTAATTGTTGCGTTGATCAAGGTGAAGAAAGTCAACATTGGGATAGTTGAGAATCCCAAAATGGCCAACATTGGAGACTACTGGGATGAACAAACAGTGGAAACAATAACAGAGTTATTGCGCGAGTACATCGACTTATTCCCCACAATGTTTACAGAAATGAAGGGCATAGTAGGAGAGCTAGGTGAAATGAAGATACCACTCAGAGTCGAGGAAAGACCGACTAGACAGCGACCATACAAACTAAATCCGATATATAAGAAAAAATTCAAAGCTAAGATCAATAGGATGCTCGAAGTCGGAATCATAGAACCCATGGAAGAATCAGAATGGATAATCTTGATGTTAGTTCATGATAAAAAACAAGGCAGGATAAGAATATGCGTCGACTTGAGGAAGTTGAATGATGTGTTCCTATATGATCCATTCCCTACACCCTTCATAGATGAAGTGTTGGAGAACGTAGGAGGGCAGGAAGTTTATTCATTCACCAATGGATTTCTAGGATATCATCATATCAAGATAGCGCCAGAAGACATATACAAGACCACTTTTTCTACACAATGTGGATCCTACCAGTACACGATCATGTCGTTTGGACTAAAGAATGCACCAGCAATATTTTCCAGAGTAATCATAGTTGTGTTTAAAGAATTTATCCACCAATTTCTAGAGGTATACTTAGATGATTAGATAGTCTATATCATGTTGAAATACCACGTAGAGGTCTTTTGGTTGATGTTAGAAAGATGCAGGTAGTTCTAGATATCATTAAACATCAAGAAGTGCATTATTGGAACATTGTTTGGGATACTATTAGGCCATATAGTATGCAAGCAGGGTTTACTAGTAGATCCTGCCAAAATTGTAGTAATCATTAACTGGCCACCACCAAAAATGGTTCGTCAACTAAGAGCGACATTGGGACACACAGGATACTACATAAAATTTATCAAAGGGTACGCGGAGATCACCATGCCAATGGAGAAACTGTTAAGGAAAGATACAAAGTTTTAGTGGAATGATGATTTTCAACACGGTCTAGATACGCTGAAAGAAAAGATGGTAACAACGCCAATACTACTATTCCCAAACTAGGAGAAGAAATTCCACGTACATGTAGATGCATCGGCCATAGCACTTGGAGTTATTCTGGCACAGCCAGGAGAAGGAGAATTGGATCATCTTATAGCATTTTCTAGAAGAAAATTGTCAGAAATAGAGTAGAACTATAACACTATAGAGAGGGAAGGCCTATCTATGGTCTACGTGCTTCAGAAGTTCAGAAATTACTTACTGGGAAAACATTTTAAGATGTTCACAGATCATTCATATCTTAAGTACCTAGTCAACAAGCCAGTGTTGGGGGGGAGAATATGTCGATGGTTACTACTTTTTCAATAATTTGATTTTGAAGTAATAGTCAAGCCAGGGAAGCTGAACATAGGACTTGACCACCTATCAAGGGTCATGAACAGAGAGGAGCCTAAAAATTTAGAGGACAACTTTCCAGATGCACAATTATTTTCAGTTCAGATCACTAATGAATACTTCGTAGACATCATCCAGTACTTGAGTACAGTGACTGTTCCACAGGAATATAAAACCGCGCAAAAGAAAAACCTTGTAGT
>SNQJ01S0028707.1:103834-131092 GCA_010110895.2 Picea sitchensis
AACTATCAAGGACCTCAAGCAGAGGCATAAGACAATTTCAATCATGGAGAGCGTCAAAGGGGCGCAAGACATGAAGAAATTGTAGGCAGAACTCATAATAGCGTAGACGCGGAAAAAGGGGCGTCGGGCTCAAATGGAACCACTCCACGAGAGAGAAACAAAGGTCATTGCAGAGGTAGAGGAAGAAAAAACATATATGGCACAAACCCAGGCAGAATGTGCAATGATGGTCAATGACGAAATCGCAGTGTAGATATTGCACGCACTCAAGGAGAAGACCGCGCAGGCCCAAACACAAGAGAGATCAACGAAGCACACAGGTGTTAGGTGGCTCGAGATGAGCCACATGTCAGTGTTGGGGGCCTATTGGAAGCAGGTCAAATAAGAAAGAAAGGCTATTTTGGGAAGAAATGCATGCATGAGGAAAGCGACCGCTGGAAGGAAGAGCAGCATGCACGCATGCATGGAAGACCTAATGATGTTAGGGTTAGGGTTTTTGTAATACATTGTAATGGATGATGAGCCAGAAACATATATATATAGATACCTATGAGTTCTAGAGAGAGATTAGTTGTCCATTATGAAGGAATGCAGGAGGCAGTAGTAGTTGAGTCTGAAGAGACGACGGGAGGAAGGAGTCCTATTTTTTATAGCTAGTTGTAATACTTTTGTCATACGGCCTACTTTTGTAAGTTGTTGAGTTGTAGAGGGTCATAAGGGTGGATATGAAGGGTTAGATCATGGGCTGAGGATCCTGGTGTGATCAAGTCCACCTCATAATAGATCTCGACCTGACTAAGGATGAGTTGTAAAGTGCATGACGCTATAGTTTTGGAACAACCATAATAGAAGAGCTTGAGATCCAGATCTTTGTGGACGTAGCCTAGGAGGGGGTGAACCACAGTAAACCTATGTTATGCGATTTAATTATTGTGTCCCTTTTACTGTTTATGAGTATATGTTAGAATGATGTATCAATAAATGAATCTGATTACATTACATGCATGAATGGGAATGCCAGTATATTGCTCAATAATTAAATAGAACTCTCAGCACACACTTCTCAGATCTCCATTCAATCTTGGACTGCAAACACTTGAGTATTGCAGTCACCCATTAATACTATCTCGGGTGAGAATGTGTGGTGCACTCTGTGCCCTTCTTTGCCTTCTTGTTTACCAGGAGGGTTGATATTTTTAGAGGTTTTGTTGGAACCCCAGTAGACTTGAACATGGGTCAATAATGTTAAAGGTATATCTCATAGGAATTAAACCAACAACCACGTTGCTCGTAAATATCAGTATTGGGTCACCCCTGAGATGGGACTAAACTCCAATCGAGTAAAGGGATTCCTAGCCAGACTGATGTATCTAAGACAAAAAGAACAACTCCTTCAGATGCCAACTCAAACTAACAACCTATAGTCTCTCATTCCCCACATGCCTATCCCACCCCAGGAAGTGTGCCCCGTCTCTTCTCAACATTCCTTCAGTTTCCCCACTTCCCTTCTAGGGCTTCAACAACAGGCTGGACAAGAAATCTCAAAGAACTATAGTTGCATATGAGCTCCATCAGGAAATCAATTCCCAGTGATTTTCTCACCTGGAGATAGTTTCTCACGATCCTGATAACCCTCCTCTTTAAATGGATTCCTAACCAGGCTGATGTATCTCAGACAACAGGAACAACTCTATCAGGTGCCAACTCAAATTAAAAACCTGCAGTCTCTCATTCCCCACATACTTGTCCCACCCCAGGAAGTGTGCCCCTTCTCTTCTCAACATTCCTTCGGCATACCCACTTCCCTTCCATATATTTAGCAACATGTTGGACATGAAGTCTCAGAGAACTGTAGCTACAGTTGGGCTCCCTCAAAAAATAAATTCCCAACAATTGTCTCACTTGGATAGAGTTTCTCATGGGCTTGACAACCTGCCTATTCAATCCTATGGGACTGACAACCCTCCACTTCAATCCCATAGGCCTGAAAACCCACTTCTTCAATCCAACACTTAATCCAACCAGGTACAGGTATAGGTGATGGAAATAGTGGCCTTTAGGTAAGGTACATTGTTGGCTCAGGGAAGGCACATGTGATGGAAACAGTGGCCTTCAAGTAAGGTGCAAGTGAAGGAAGAAACGATGTTCAGGTTAGGTACATGTGATGGAAGTAGTAGCCTTCAGGTAAGGTGCATGTGAGGGAAAAAATGAAGTTCAGGCCAGGTACAGGTGATGGAAACAACGACCTTCAAGTAAGGCGCAGGTGCATTGCTCATAACAGGAAGGTTACAGGTTACTGCTCAAGGAGTGTGTGAAATATGGATAGGTCAGAATGATTGATAGAATGGAATGAATGAATGAAAATGGTTTGGTTCATGCACTAACCCCACACTATTTATATGCATGTCCGAAATTGGACACTTTTCAGGTTGAGAGCCACTTTCGCCCACTTGTCCCCATCCTTAGAACTTTGAATAAAATAATTATCCATACCTTAGTCTTTAGGAATAAATTATAATATTCCTTTGGAATTAAGCCCTCTAGCTTAGCCCCCTTTGTAGGATCTTATCCACCCCCCCCCTTTCCCTTCCTAGTGGATTTTAGTCCCGCATACTCTATTATTGTGGTTGGTCTACACGCAACAATGCACTTTATTAATTATATGAGTGTTTACATATACAAAAATAGGTTCACTTGCCTTTAAAATATAGGCTCTCCGTCCTAATAATCATGTAAATCCTTTTGGCCTATAAAAACCTGGCTCACCAGCCTATAATACATGTTTACATTTACAACTAGGGCTCGGTCTTGGGTTATTAAAATAAGGCAAGGAAATATAAGGTAAGACAAGGAAAGGAAAGGAAATACAAGGCAAGGAAAGATAATTTGTGGCAATATAAGGCAAGGCAAAGAAAGACAAGGCAAGGTAAGGCAAGGAAAGTAAATAAAAGGCAAGGAAAGGAAAGGAAAGGAAACACATGGCAAGGCAAGGAAAACAAAGGTAATGCAAGCAAAGAAAGAAAAGGAAAGACAAGGCTAGACATGTCAAGGAGAGTCAAACAAAAGTAAGGAAAGGAAAGGTAATACATGGAAATGCAAGGCAAGCAAAGGCAAGGAAGGCAAGGAATAGCAAGGAAAGGTAAGGCAAGGCTAGGAAAGACAAGGAAAGTCAAGGCATGGCAAGAAAAGGCAAGGAAAGGAGAGATAAGGCAAGGAAAGGAAAGGTAAGGAAAGTCAATGCAATAAAAGGCAAGACAAGTATAGGAAAGCAAGGAAAGTAAGGAAATGAAAGGAAAGCCAAGGCTAGACATAGTTCCCTAACCAAAAAAATGAACCACAAAATACAAGAATACCATAACAACCATAAAATGAAGCCAAAATTTCAATAATTCATAAATATGAAATATTTGTTAAATTATTCATTTTATATACCTATGTTCAGTCAAGTAGACCATTGAGATCACTTCTAATACTGATGGTCTCCATTAAATTCTTGTGCTCAAATTAAGTCAAGAAGTAACACACCTTTGATGAGTTCTTACTTGGCATTGTTTGTAGTTGGAGGTTTGTACCAACAACCAAGTTTATAAAGTGGTATACAGTTTTACCTGGTCTATAATCTTGAAATAAATAACCACCTTTATTTCATGTTATTTCATTTTGTGTCAGATATTCTCCTTTAATATCCATCAACCCAATCATAAATTCAATGCCTATGGAGTCTGTTACTGAGAGTACGAGGGTCGTATTTCCCTCTAAGCAACCTGCAAGCCAATAGTCAGTTCCCCATTCATTAAATCTTGGGGAAACCAATGCATATATGTGCCTTGCAAAAAATGGAGTGCCAACATGTGAGTACACTAAATGACCAAAGCATAAAACATTGATGCTAGTTATTCAAAATTTAATAGAAGGTTTCATCGAACCTGGTAGTATGAGATATGAGACTTGATCATAATCTACTGAAATATTTGATTGGTCCTCCTCCAACAAGATAATTTCATAGTTATACTTTGACCAATGGGGAGTGATACACGATCCCATCTATCAACATAGTCTGTGGATTCACAATCATCCCATTCATTACTACTACATGGACCACATAATCAACAGAGTTTTCTCGTCCATATTTCAAATATTTCATTGTCTGATATTTGAACTAAATCGAATACACTAGTGCCATAGATTTTTTTTCATTCATACCACTGTGATAGATATACATTGACCACCTCCCAAAAATATCTATGTACATTTCCTTTCCTAAGTGATTGGTATTCAAGGGTTCTTGTTCCCTCTCCCATTACTGAAGAACATCATTCAACTATGGATTTTTCATATCCAATGAGGGAAGTAGTTGTGAACTTCATTTTTTTCCTGCATAATGCTCTTTTGATGGATGCCCTTGCTCCATCATGTCCCCTTTTCCCATTCCCATACTTGAAATTATTCCAAATATGTGGTACTTTGATTTGTTTTTGCAACATACACAACCATTGAAATACATGAGCATTTTTTAACTGACCCACACAACCTTTTTACCAAATCCAATGTTCATACATTTGTATGTTCTTATCCTTTAGGTGATTGTAAAATAGTTGAAATCAATGTTGTACGTCGACTAATTCATGGAAGCAATCATAACTTATGTAGAAGTGATACTCCTTCAATATGACTTTATTTTCTTTGTTACTATCTGGCCCATGCATGTATGTGATATGTACCATTATGTTGACCTACTCTGAGTGATAATATTGGCTTTAAATCTCATTTTGTGGTTGAAGGGTGTAGTTCTTAGTGAAATCAACCATTGATAAGACAATACCAATGGAAAATGTGTCTTTTCATATTGTAAAATGCATGTCTTGCTATCGAGCCACATGGACATGATGAACATATTGTCATGTATTTTCGATGAAGTCCTTGATGAAGTCACATACTCGTACCTGGGAAGTCACAAATTATATCTTTTTTCTTTCCTTCCCTCCATCAATATCATATGTGACATATTTAAAGATTTTCAATGAAACCTCCTTCCTCCCCAATTCATACTCATATCTTACATGGACGCACTTTCTCCGTAATTCCATTCCACCACACCTGGGGAATGTCCCATCTAAGAAAGATTTTTCATAAAATGTAAAACCCTCTAGCCTTGTACATAAGATGTTGTGAAGAAGGTTTCTAAATGACGACGACGACCATATAACTGATCATTCCTACACATGGGTGTTATGCAATACAAAATATGTGTGTGTGTGTGTGTGTGTGTGTGATAATAATAACCATCCTCAATGTGATATCTACAACAACATGTGTTATAAATTGTGTTTATTCGAACACACCAAGGTTTTAATTTATGGAAATATCTTTGGCCCAAGTGAAGTGCACTATGTAATGTTGGCCCTTGACCAAGTTTTGAGGAAACATTGGTCATTTTTTACCACTTTTGGGACTTTGGTAGGCTGATTGAAGATGGAGTGCCCAGGTGGACCAGAGATCGATGGATCTCACTTGTTTTGCGGGCTTGTGGACCCAGTAAAGGGTTATTAGGGTTTATATAATGGGTATGGGATGTCGGCCCATGGGTTCAACCATGATTAGGCATTTTTTTAATGTATAAATAAGTAGATAGGACTTAGAGCGAGGTCTGTCTAAGTGGGATTCATGAAAGAATATGTAAAGATTGCTAAATGAGAAGAGTAGTTGTTGGATTTTGTGCATACTGTGTGTTGAGACTTGCAGAGCTAAGTGCAAGTGATTGTAAGAGGTTTTGTGCAGACAGACTGTGTAATGCTTTGTGCTAAAGGATTTGGCTCTATGCCTTGACCTAGTTTTGAGGAAGGTGGATCTAGTGCGTTGTACGTAGATCACCTGTCCAATGCGAGGCTTGGCTCTATGGCTCTGTGCATAGGAGCAGACACATGTAAGAGATTGCAGAATAATAAAGAATAAGAAGAAGAAGTTGGTGGGCATAGCCCCACACTAGGGTGAACCACGTATATCCTGTGTTGATGTTGATTATGTGATTATTTGCGTAGTGTTGTTGATGTTATGTATAATGAATGAATCTAATGTTGTATCTTAGTGCTAATTATGTGAATGAATGTTAGATCTGATCCAATGCTATGTGCTAAGTAACTGGAAGTGTTAGATCTTGATTATTATTGCGTTGTTTTGTAACAAGGCTTTGATCTGCGATGTGAATGAGATTCAATAACTAATGCATATTGTTGTTTAAGTGTTTAGTTAAGTATTGTAATCATAGATCTGTGTCCCATCTCGGTTGTAGACACATGAGTCCTACAACCTCCCTTGCCTCTACCTCGGGTGATACTTCATCGTCTTTGCAGGTGTTGCCGAAAGGGCTGATAGTTAGGGTTTTGTTGGTGCACTATTGAAGCATTGAACACTAGTTCTACCCCTGTGCCAACAAATGGTTCTGTTGCAAGGACATGAAACTGTGATTGTTGGGAAATGACGAAAAAAGAAAGCTCTATGTGTAGATCTGTTGTTGTAGTGTGCAGTATTCTACTTGACTTGTGAAGCTCTATGCTAAGAAAGAAACAGGATCTGAAGAAAAGAGTTAAGATCTTAAAGCTTTGTGCTCTGGTAAAGGTAAGATAAGTGGAAATTTTTGTTTCGAAAATATGAATCTAGGTATTCTTGATAGATTTTAACCTAGTCTAAAAACTAGGGCACAGTTAGAAGAAAGAGTTGATCTGAATAAATTTCATAGAAATAGAGAAAGATATGTTATTCCTATGCATAGATAGCATTTTTGGACTAATAAGTGTATGCAGGAACCTAGAAAGAAATTTTGCAAAATGCATGTCCATAACRGTGATCCCAGTGCACAGTACATGAAAGGCTAGGGATCGTTTAAAAKAAAGAGAGGATTGACACTATGTTATAATTGCAGAAGACCGGGACATATTGCTAAAGAATGCCCTGGTATAGGCCCTCTTTTTCTTTGTTGTAAAGCTATTTTTCATGAGGTTGAGGATTTCCCTAGGATGAYTGCTAAAGTTGAAAAGATGAACATGAGACAAGAAGATTATAAAGAAGGTCAAGAAACTAAGGATATGTTAAAGATCCATACAGAAAAAAGACTCAAAGACTATGTTAATACAGTTAAAAGAAGAAATGGATGATCACAGAGACATCAGTTTACCAGAGATCCTAGAAGAAAAATAGTGCATAATTACAAGAATAGAAGACTTCGACATAGATTGTGTATTAGATGAAGAAAAACATGTGAATAGTATGCCATAAATCACTTGGGAAATTTTGGGAAAGCCTCCTATGATACCTTCATTGGGAAGGATAGGATTGTTTAAAGGAAAGAAGAGGAGGAAGCCACAAAAAGGAGAAAACACGAATTAAGGGATTTCATAACTAGAAGAATAGCATGACTAATAGAAGAATAAGAGGATCAGTCGAAGAAACCGAGGACAAGAGAATTAGCTGTCAAAGTTGAAAGAACACAGGAAGGCTTAAATAACCTGTCTATTCAAGAAGAAAGTATGTCCACCCAGGACCTATTAAGAAAAGAGGTATTATTTTCGAACCCTTTGAAAGAACATCAGTAGTGCGAAGCTACGAGGATAAGAGAAAGTAAGAATAAGAATGGAAAGAGGAATCCAAAGAATCAAATCACAGGAAAGAAGGCAAGGAAGCTCAGTAAGAAGAAAGATAAGTTAGAAAAACTATGGGAAGTGCTAGAATAGACTTCGTAGGAGGAAAATCTGCAGAACTTGAACCTCGTCAGAATAGAAAAACAATGCAGAATGGGACTTTGCCATGATGAATCTATATGACCGTTGAAGGTGCCCCGACCATTAGAATGATGCTCCAGAATGGCTAGAAACAGAGTTATTTCCAGAAAGACCGCCATTAGACCGTTGAGACCATGCCATAACGGATGGATGCACATTGGTGGACACATTCCTACCCGTTGGAAGGATCTGTTATGACGCTTTCCTATTTAACCCGTCGAGCGCTGCATCAGGACCACTTTTTGCAAACTGTGATATATGAGCTAACAGAGAATCCATTGTATCACGTTGTGCTTTCTAGACCTCGCCATCCATCTGATTAGCTTGTTTTCCTATTCACATACTCGGGTTATTTGATTACGAGTGTGCATGTTAGGAGAACGTAGCACAGTAGAGAAGTCTGTGGAGGATATTCTGGTAGACCTCATGGCTGAGAGAGTTATGTCTGTAGGAATACAGGCATCGTTGACTTGAGGATTGCAAGAATCCCCCTCGACTGGACATCGTTCTAGACGAACTACAACTGAGAAGTGAAGAAAACACCGCGACGATTTGGCTAACGCGAAGCATATCTCATCTGTATTGTCAGACTACATCCTACCTTTGGTTGGCATGGTTAACCATGACAACATCCCATGGGATTTCGAATACACTTTGATCACGCAGTTGGACACTATTTAGGACATATTCCAGCGCTGAAGAACAAGGACTTCAACCTAGGAGACCGAAAGAACTACGTGATGCTCACGTCACATCGGTATTTGATGAAGATGACTGGGAAGAAGCAGCGCATAATCTCCTAGTTGTGCATAAAGGAGCTCACGTAGTCGACGATCATGAATGTAATGAAGATCCCCCACTTTGGCTGACATAAGGAGGTTAACGCTTGCGTTAAACTCCTCCTGTCGTGCTACCATGGAGGGTATCTATATATTGATAGGTGCATCATTGTGGATCTAGCGTTGATCCACCTCATCATAGGACTGAGTATGAAGGGACCAGACCCTCACCAGTTCTACCTAGGAAAGACTTAAGATCTCTCCCTGCCACAGCATATAAAGGAATATTACGACGATGTAGAAAAGGGAAAGAGAGGCTACAAGGTATCCTCCATCTAGGATGGTGCAGTCTGCCTATCTTGTCATCTTATATCTGGTAAGCTCATCAGAAAGAACTGCCCGACGCAGGCCACGGGCTTTGTAGTAGACCTCGCAGGGAAGTTCGTAGAAGGCATGCAAATGAACTGGGCAAGTTACCTCGTCATCAAGCTAGAAAAGGACTGTCATGAAGCACAAGACCAAGGATATGAGTTTCATTTTAGTTGGCTATTGGTACTAATTGCCTTCGTATCTTGGAAGATTTCAAAGGGTGCAACATTCCTCGAAGTTGAGCCATCAGAACCATTGGCCACAAGGTTCTTCACCTTGTGGTACATGAATGATATGGTGAAGCAGTGGAAATAGAATGCAGTGTTACACGCTTACTACCTACAGCTGAAGTGCGTCATTGAATCATTTCCAAGAATGACCCCGAATACTTTGCATCAGTACAATCCGCTAGTGAAGTTCTGCACAGATCGGCACTTTATCTACATCACCGCACGCAGGGATGAAAGAAAGGAGGAGTTGCGGTCCTACTATAAGTTGACTGAGGAAGACATGGAAGAGATCACTAAGGAATGGTAAGAAGAATTCTTTGTACCGGTCAAAGATGAAAAACTCTCTGACCCCGACATCATTGGAAGGCCATTGGTCGCCAAGGTTGAACATGATGGACAGAATAAAAATAAGATAAATGAGGATGTTGAGAACAGAGAAAGTGATGAGGAGGACAGCGCCTCAGAGAAAAGTAGGTCTGCCTCACCTGCAGGAGGAGGAGGAGACAAAGTGACCCAACAAGAATGAGGGGAAGAATGAAAAAACCAAGACAAAGGCAAAGTTACACCACGGAAGGATCCCCTTACAGAGGCTGAGACATCGAAGAAAATAAAGGTTTCTCTGCAGAAACCCTCAGCAAGAAAGAATACCTGAGCCAATAATCCTCAATCAAAGAATGTGCTCACAGTGGATGATGTTGATCTCATCATTGCAGCCATGGAGGATGCCTCAGAGGATATCCTGCAAATACATGAAGCAAATCAAAAAACATTGTATGAAAGAATAGATAAAGATTTCAAGGACATGCAAAAAGCCATGTATTCGAGCCGCGCAGTACCTATTGCGCCTTCGTCTGCACAAACTGAAGAATTGGGCGATGAGACCACCCAATTATGAAGGCTAGCAAATGAAATTGAGGCTCGACTTCGTCGAGTCCAAGAAGAAAAGGAGCAGGCCACAGAGGCCTTGAATAAAGAAAAGAAGGAGTTCCTAGAGTAACTTGGATTTGTGCAGCATGATAAAGATGCAATTAGGGAGAAGTTTGAAGAGGAAAAGGAGAAGATGCAGGAAGAAAAAGATCAAATGCTCGCAGAGAAGATTGCAATCAAAGAGGCAATAACTAAAGCACTTATCTCTGTGTCAGGCTTGGCACAGGAGGAAGAATATTCACCTGAGATACAAGTGGGGAAGCTCGTTGAGGCCATTCAACAGCTTCAAGCAAGGGTAATGGAGCTAGATATCCAAGCAGTGTCGAGCACTCTACAAGAAGTATGCGACCAAAGGGAGGAAGATTCCAGGAACATAGTAGAAATAATTAGAGCACTCACCTCAGAGTGTAACAACCTAAGTGATTGAAGTGCATAGACCTATGAGTGCCTTGCATAAGATCCAGAGCTAAGGAAATTGGAAGCACAACTCCAGGAGGTGAAGCAGCATGCATCCACCATGAAAGCACAGATGAAGTTGCTTACTGCAGTCGAGAAGATGAAAATATCACAGGAACAATGTGCAGTTCCCTAAAAGATTGCTGCTATCCAGAGCAATGTCATGGAAGTGACACAGAGACTCCAGCCGATGCAGGACAAAGCCTGCATGATTTTTGAAGAAGTTGAAGGACAAGGCTCGCAACTAGACCAACTAATTACGACATTGGAACAACACTTGGAAGGGCGTGTTACTGAGAAATTGATTCAGGATTTTGCCGAGCAGGAAGCTCTAGCAAAGCAGTAAGTCGAGGCAGCTCAAGCTAATCTTGAGGCCTTTGAAGCAGTGTTTCCTAGATCTGAGTGACTCAGGACGAGTCATATGTGAGTGTTGGGGTCCTTTTGGCACTCAACCAAGTTTGGAGGAAACATTGGTCGTGTTTGACCACTTTTGGGACTTCGACAGGCTGGTTGAAGATGGAGCACCCAGGTGGAGCAGAGATCGCAAGATCTCACTTGTTTTTCAGGATTGTGGACTCAGCGAAGGGTTATTAGGGTTTATTTAATGGGTATGGGATGTCATCCCCTGGGTTCAACCATGATTTGGAATTTTTGTAATGTATAACTAAGTATATAGGACTTAGAGCGAGGTATGTCTAAGTGGGCTTCGTGCAAGAATATGTAAAGGTTTCTAAGTGTGAAGAGCAGTTGTTGGATTTTGTGCATACTGTGTGTTGATACTTGCATATCTAAGTGCAAGTGATGTAAGAGGTTTTGTGTAGATAGACTATGTAATGATTTGTGCTAAAGGAGTTGGCATTGTGCCTTGAACTAGTTTTGAGGAAGGTGGGTCTAGTGCGTTGTGCACAGATCACCTATCTAGTGTGAGGCTTGGATTTGTGGCTCTATGCACAGGAGTATACACATGTAATAGATTGTAGACTAATAAAGAAGAAGAATAGGAAGTTGGTGGATGCAGCCCCACACTGGGGTGAACCATGTATATCATGTTTTGATGTGCTTTGTGTGATGTTGTTGATGTTAATTATGTGATTATTTGCGTAGTGTTGTTGATGTTATGTATAATGAATGCATCTAATGTTGTATCTTAGTGTTAATGATGTGAATGAATGTTATATTTAATCCAATTCTATGTGCTAAGTAATTGGAAGTGTTAGATCTTGATTATTACTGTGTTGTTTTGTAATAAGGGTTTGATCTGCGATGTGAATGAAATTCAAGAACTAATGCATATTGTTGTTTAAGTATTATGTTAAGTATTGTAATCACGGATCTGTTTCCCAGCTCAGTTGTAGACACCTGAGTCCTACAACCTCCCCTACCTCTACCTCGAATGAGACTTCATCTTCTTTGCAGGTGTTGTGGAAAGGGTCGGTAGTTAGGGTTTTATTGGTGCGTTGTTTAAGCGTAGAACCCTAGGTCTGCCCCTGTGCCAACATGTACTATCTTGAATCTCTTAGACATTTTTTCTATGTAATTTCAAGAAAGTGTTTAATATGGGGTTCACGGTCCCTAAATCCCCTTCTCAATTTTAGTACATCTCTTTGGTTGGAAGAAGGCCTAGTGTTCTCATGCTAGAAAGTTTGTGCTAGTCCCTTAACTACTCCAATTAACTAATGAAGGCCCACAAATCTATTGGGCCACTTGTGTCAATGTTATCTCATCTATTAAAATACTTTCTACGGGTTTTGATATTTCATGAGATGAGATGAGAGGTTTGTTGGAAAAAATGATGTTTTCTTGTGATCATGATAACAATTGATTGTGACAAGACACAACGAGATGCATTATGATCTTTAGAACTAGATTTCTTACCAATTTTTTGAAAAGCATCCACAAGGTTTCTAACAATATGATGACTTGTTTCTAAACTTTTGACTTTTTTAATGCCTAAAATTATCCTAACATCAATCAAACTTCTATATTTTAACAAAGCCAAAAATAATTGATATTTAACAGCATTAGATTTTGGTTCAAAATATTCTTTAATTACTTTATAAGAATGATAATGAATAGTATGGTTAGGTAAATTACGTTCAAGTGATGTTATACCACTTTCATCCACCTGAATGTGTTTAGGAGTTCTTCACCACACACTTCTCAATATAGGTAGGGACGATGAACTTGTATTATGGCACACATGACATCCCTGATGTGGAGTTAACAACGTTGCAGTTTTATCCCCTCCAATCATTGAGGGATAAATTATGGGAGGAGAGTGTACATTCCCTTGACTATTTTCTGGAATATATGTCTGTCCAACAAGAGGTTGCACCACAAGAACTTCTTTACCATAAGGTTGTGCACCAGTTGACTCTGTAATTTCATCCATTGTATAATCATCTCCAAGAAAGTCCTCCATATTTTGGTCATCCACAACAACTTGTCTTGATGAGATAGTGATTGGAGGTACCATAGAATTATGAACTGGATTGGTCTATTGTACCTCCAATTGGATTTCCCTCTGTTTAAAGCCTACATTTTGGCATACGTAACTTTGGATTTTCTCTTTATTAATTTTCTTTTTGAATGGGTTTTTCTTTCCTCGAATACTTTCTACTTCTATTCCGTAGGATCCCCATGTTTAAAGAGAACAATTTTCTTCCAAGCACACCACAAAAAGTTTGATTTCCAATGACAATTGTTTTCCAATTACAAAAAATTGTCTTGGTATTACACAAGAAGACACAACTAACAATTGCAATTCCAATTCCAATTACAGAAATTTGTCTTGGTATTACAAAATAATACACAACTAACAATTCAAATTCCAATGACACAAATTTGTCTTCCAATTCTTCCCACAATTGTCTTTCAATAGCACAAAATTGTCTACCAATTAAACATGAAGACAAAATTAACTAAAACATGTTTAGTGTTCCTATTTTTGTGTGCATATGTCGGGCTTGTTTTCTTTCTTGAGATAGATGAGGTTGAGGAATGTGCTTGGCACGTATACCTTCCCAACAAGAATGCATTCATGTTCTAGGAGCACACACATGTTCATGTTGGGTAGGGATGAGTGCCAAGCACAATCAACCTCATTTATTTCAAGTCACAAGTGTGTGTGTGTGATCTTAATGCAATGGATATAACATTTATTTTAGACCAAAAAACTTTATGAATAAAGATGTATAGGGGGTTTGGGGACAACAAGGACATAAAGGATTAATATTGAAAGTGTTTTTAAGCATAGAGAAATGGTTAGAGAACCAATATGGAGGTGCAAGGGTTGTGGGGCATTCAACAAGAGGTATAGGCATAGTGCACGTAAGGCTTGTTACAACAAAATTTTCCTCACTCCATGCAAATTGCTTGGATGGCCATCCATTACCCTCTGCATAATTGAAGTCCCCTTTTTGCTCATTCCAGAGCCAAAACTGCACATTTTTACACATATATGTGCCTTATCAGTTATACAACAAGAATATATGCAGGCTACTCCACTACAACCTGCATACATTGGGTTTGGTGCTCGAAATTAAAAATTATGTTGGGTTTCCATGGCATGTCACGAGATCCATAATCCTTGACCATCCATATATTGTAAACGCTCTGAATCGACCCTTTAGTTCTATTTGAAGGATATAAATATAGCCATATCCAATCCTTGAACACAATTCAAAAAAATCAACTTTGGGAGCAAAGACACTCTGGAGAAATTTCACTTCATATTGAGTCTGCATCCCTTTGTCCTTGAAAGTATGAACTTTTGTTGTTCAGCCCCCAAGCTCTTCCTTCTTTGTGATGGAGAACCTCATTGCACCCTATATATGAGCTTTCCTTTATGGAGGATTGAAGTGGTGGAGGCCCAACTAGAGGAACTTAGTATCTCGGTTATGATATGTGTCGTTACAAAAGTTTTTCATCTATGTAATTCTGTTGATTATTTTAATAGAAATACTCTTTTCTTGTCCAATTGATATCTTGTAAATATTTAAATTACTATTCCATGGGCGTATTTGTCATGTATGTTAATCAATTATGCTAATTTATAACTTGACATTATATATTATCACTATATGCTTGCATATCTTGGTTGTTGAGGACAAGTCCCAAGTATAAAGCTTTGGGTCGTGTGCTCAATGATGGTATTATTCAAATGTCCATTAGAGGTAGGATATTAGCCTTGTCTTTTAAGCATTTCATTTATATAGAATACTTGGCATTAGAGATGATTTATGGGTTTCATTCCATCTGTTGTAGTTTACCCCTAGCCATAGAGAGATTTTCCTCGTAACAGAATTGGAGACCATACTAGGGATTGATCTCCTTTTTGGTGTTTCAAGTGTTTTTCTCCTTGATTTTCTCTCTATTTTCCTAAGTTTCTTTGTCGCCTGTTGCTTGATAGCCTATTTTTTACCTTTCATTTAAGTTTCTTGGCCTAACCCTTTCCCTGGTAGTGTTTTTCTTGGTATATGTGGTTTTTCCCTTGACAGACACATACATACGTGAGTTTTCTTTCTTTAGGGAGCGTATATACACGCTTGTTTCTCAAACAGTTATGTACACCATCTCTTAAGTCTTGATGGATAATTTTTTTGTTTGTTGGGTGATTTTGGTTGCTTGTTGAGTCTTCTTGGGTCCCTATTTTGACTATTAAGTTCCTACAGAGTGATAGGAAGCCTTTTTATTGTTGAATTTTCGGTCGGACTTCTTTCTTGTCATTGTTTTCATTGGTTGTTCTTGCACATTGGTCCGAGTGTTTGCTTCTTGGTATCATTATTGGCTTGTCTCTTTTTTCTTACAGTGGGGTCTACCTATGAGGTTTCCATTTAGTCCTAGCATTTTGTCTTCCTTATATCGAAAATACAAAAATATTTTCTTATTTGCATTGTACTTATGTAAGTTTCACTTTTGATTATTTTGCATCGATTTTGACACATTTGGAAAGATTGTACTTCATTGAAATTGTAGATATTACATTGGAAATACTGCATTTAGAAGCATACCATCTCTTTTAAATTCAAGACTAGTACTTAACAATTTTTTTATATTTGCTTATTTTTATATGTTGAGTTGTAATACCATCAGTTTCACAACCACGCGTCTTGAGTAAATAGAAGCCATTAAAATTAATGTTGATTAATTAAAATTGATTAGAAATGATTTTATTTTTTAGGGTACACAAAAACGTATAGGACATAGGGCCTTGGAATAGGATTTTGTGAGTAAAATTCTCCAAGGATATTAAACTAAACATATGTGCTTGAACATGGAGTGGTGAAACCCATTGTGTAATTAGTGACGTCAAGAAGCTCCTCTCACACCGGAGTTAAGCACAAGGTCTCACGAAGTTGGTCGCAGCAATAACCATATAATATCTTCCTAGTGTCAGATATATTTATGGGGTTCTATTCGTATTTGGGGGTCTCAATAGTACCTTTACCTCCATGAGAGGTGGTGATTTGGAGATTTTTGGATTTGTTACTCTTCCCATACCGTGGAATGAACTTGCAATTGCTCACCTATGCATTGGTTATATCGTGGTGACTCTAGTTTCTTGAAATAGGTAGCCACATAGGTTACTTGCAGAGGTTATTCTGCAAGTACCCTGAGTTAGATAAGGGTCAGAAAACACATAAGATTTATGGAGGATTACCTCTATGGGGGGATCTGACTGACTCTGTTGTTAAGCCCATGAGGTACCTTATAACTGATTTTGATACCTCCAATATTTTGAAGGGAGTCACAAGCCCCTCTTGGGTGAGACATACCTACTCTAGTGCAGGAGGCCCCTTTCAGCCACTATATCCTAGTTGTCTGCATTGTCCTTTTTTCTTTATTTTTGTGTGCTCTCTAATTATTAGTTGGCCCTAGGATTTTTTTTTATATCTCAAGTTATGAGTCATCATGGAGTAAGACCAACCTCCATGCTAGTCTCTTCATTTTTTGAAGTTACTACCACATCTTGATCCTTTACCAAATCTGCCTTATAAAAGGCATAGAGTTAATAAATGTGGTACATATATCTCCACCTCTGAGACTCGTGATCATCCATCTATGAGTATTGAGTTAGACATGAATGTCTTGGTGATTCCTTCGATTCCCTTATCTTCTATGATTAGTGGGTTCCCCTCGACTCCTTCATCCTCGATGATGTGGGTGCCTGAGGTTCCCTCATATATTGCTACCCAACCTATGAGTTCTACTCGACCCACGTGAATGAACCCTTTCATATCTCTTTTTGGTATGTTGAGTCATGATTCTTAGTCAATATATTTGACCTCTAATCCCTTTTATTTTGGTATGCCCGACATGACCTCACAACTCTCATCCTCTATTTCAACGACTAATGTGAATCCCAGTTTTTGGTTTTGGGGCACGACACCTCCCTATGTTCCTTTCTCATTTGGTGGAGGTCATATTCCCCAAGAGAATGCTACAGTTGGAGGTTGGAATCCTCCTTCATGTGGACCTAATCCTAGCTTCAGTGCTTGGGGATGGAGTGCTCAAATGGGCAGACAATTCACTTCTTATATTATATCCTTAATCCCCTCTTCCTCCACACCAATTCCGATGAACACATTTATTATGGAGAATCCCCCTGTGTAGTATAGTGTCCCATATCAAGGGAGTCAATTTCATAGTATGGGCACCCCCTAGCACGAAGTTTCTTCATTTGGGGGGAATGTATATAATCCTTAGCATGCCTCTTCCATGGGTATGGTTCCCTTACAACCTTTCATGAATCAGTCTGGAGGATGATATTATCCTATCGGATAGAGCCATGGTATATACCATAAACCCATATGGTTTGCAATCCCTCAACCCCAATATTTGTTAGGAGCATGGGCTCAGACACCGCAACCCTGACTCCCTTTTATGTCCACGCTTAATTTTCCAAACTTGTCAAAATTAATGAATGACCCTATGCATCACGATCCATCATGGCCCCCGATCCCCACCAAGCTTCCTTCAGACATTCCAAAATTTGAGGGAAAGACTTGTGAGGATCTGAGTGATCATGCGACTACTTTTCATCTATGGTTCTCACTTAACTCCCTAAACGATGATTCTATTTGTTTGAGTATATTTCAACGCACCCTCACAGGGGTCACCGCGAAATGGTACATTGAGCTACCAGGGGAAACATATGGAACTTTCAATCAGATGGTATTGGTTTTTATCAACCACTTCCAATTTATGTTTTGTTACGATGTCAACATAGAAAAAAAATTGACCGTTCACCAAGATAAATCCATGCATATCTCAGACCATATCCAAGAGTGGCATAAATGAAAGAGGTTGATTAAAGCCTGCATTTCTCCAGATTTTCTATTGGAATGGTTCCTTATGTCTTTATTGCCTTATATTTCGAAAGATGTACTACATATGAAGTAACATCTGAGAAAGAAGCCATTTTCAAAGCCCAGCAATTGGACCTCAAATATGCTCAATCTGGTATGCTTTATGAAATTCTCCCCGATGCACCAGGGTCAAACTATGATCCAAGAAAAAATCTTGGTACTCATGTCGATGGAATCATAGGCTCTGCAAATGCTAATACTACAAACTTGGTGATGAACTAGTTGAAATATTTGTCTCTAAGCCAGCATGTAGCAGGACAAGCTTTGGCTTCATCCTCCACCACCACCCAGTTGGCGGATGTGCATTTTGTAAATTTTTTGTCTAACTCGAATGGTAACCAACAACCAAGAGGGACTAAAAACATAGGACGAGGTAACAATTGTAAGTGTGGAAAAAATAATAAAAAATCCAAGGATGACACTAACAATGATATATCGAATAATAATGTTGGTGAGGGAAAGAAATAAAAGTGGAAGGTGAAGTTTCCTTGTAAACTTTGTAAATATGATCACCTTACCCACCTATGCCCCAAAATCGAGGAAGCATAGAGGATCGTATCGTAGCCGCTCATTGTGCTGACAAACCCATTTTTGCATAATCAACATATGGCCTTGGGGACCTCCAACACTAGAAATGCATCAAGCGAGAGTCAAAACCCCTCGACATATGAAGGTGGACATCTATGCGTCAATATGGTCAAGTTTCAGATTGATGTAGCAACTAGATCTCACGATTACAGTTCTTCATAGATTGTTATAGGTCGAGAGTCTCCTCCTCCTCTGGAAACACCCTTGCAGATCAAAAAGACAGAAACTCCAACTTGTATTATAAAAGGAGTACTAAATATTTTTTCCCACAATCCTAATGTTAGAGTTGTTAAGAACCAAATATCTAGATAGCATAGAAAAACCTCAGAATAAGTACTCAATGCCTTGAAAAAGATAGAATTTCATATAATAAGTCTCTTCGATGGGGAAAACTCCTTCTACACCACATAAATTTCCCAATACAAGATGATTCCAAATGAAAATTTCTCCTTCGTATATATAGGATACTAGGAGGTACAATTACAACTAATGGACCCAAGCCGACATAAATAAAATAACATTACTAATGTAATATACCCCAATTAAGGGGTAATGTGGCACTATTTATGGATTAACATGCCCCTCCCCTTGAGACAAGTGTTGTCTGCAATGCTTGAGTAATTATGGATGATTCTATATAAAAGACTCATCTTCCCAAGTGGAATCTTCAACAGGCAGTTTCCTCCACTTAATGAGATACTATGAAATGGATCTATTCCTCAGCTGGTGAGTTCTTGTGTCAGTGATGGCTTCAGGTTCCAATATGATTTTTCCTTCCTTGTCAAGTTCTGGAAATATAATTTGAACTAGGATATTGTCACTTATAACCTTCTTTAAGCATGAAACATCGAAAACTGGGTGTACTTGTGAGGATGCAGGAAACTCCAATTTGTATGCCATAGTACCAATATTTTGCAACACCTTATAAGGGACATATTACTTTGGTGATAATTTATTATCCTTCTTGGCTTGCTTGAGGGATATCTGTTTGTATGGTTGTAGTCTTAAAAACACCTAATCCCCTACTTAAAAACTTTTTTCACTACGATTTTGATCTGCTTGTTGTTTCATGCGATTATGTGTCATGGCCAGGTTGTCCTTTAAGATTTGGAGAACTTGTTATTGATGCTCGATGTGATCTTCCATTGCTTGAACCTTAGATTTTTCTTTTAGAGAAGAAGTGATGGAAGGAGGGTGGTATCCATAGAGTTCCATAAATGGTGTCTTTTTTTTTGCAGTATGAAAGGAAGTGTTATACCACCATTCTGCCAAGGATAACCATTTGAACCATTGTGTTTGTTTATCATAGACAAATTAACGAAGGTATCCTTCCAAAAATTTGTTCACTATCTCGGTTTTTCCATCAGATTGACGATGATAGGATGATCTATGAGTCAATTGAGTACCCAAACAAGAAAATAATTTTGTCCAAAAATGTCCAATGAAGATAGGATCTCTATCACTTACAATAATCTTTGGGATTCCATGTAGTTTTTGAAATGTCTCTATGAATGAGGTGGCAACTATATTGTCCTTGAATGGATGAGAGAGTGCACAAAAAGTGTGTGTACTTGGTCAGTCTATCAACAATCACCATGATGACACTCTTTCCTTCAGACTTCGGTAACCCTATGATGAAATCCATGGAAACTTCCTCCCAACGTTGACTTGGGATGGATAATGGCTAATGGTCTTAATTGTTTCCACCTTATTTTGTTGGAAAACCAAACATTCTTCTACAAACCTTTGAACATCAGTTTTAAGGCCATCCCAAAAAAATTCCTTCTTGACCCTATGGTAGTTTTTCAAAAATCTTGAGTGCCCTCCTACCGAAGAGGTGTGAAATTCCAATAGTAACTTTTGTTTGAGCTGGTATTTCATACATAAATATAAGCGATATTTGTACCATAGTGAATCATTTTTCCATGTAAATGTATCTGATGCACTGGAATCCTGTTGTAACCTTTGAATGAGAGTCCACATGTTTTCATCATTCTTCCATTCATCCCTTGCTTCTATTATCCAATCAGTTTGGATGATTGAGACAGAATAGAGAAAGGCCTCAACATCTTCATCCTTTCTTGAGAGTGCATCTTCCAAAAAAAAAAATCTTCCCTTTTTTATAGATGACTTCAAAATCATAACCCAATATCTTGGTCACCCATTTTTGTTGTTCTTATGAAGATAGTCTTTGTTCCAGGAAGTATTTAATACTATCATGATATGTTTTGACCTTTGTTGGCATAGGGGCAGACCCAGGGTTCACTCGAAGAGCGCACCAAAAATCCCTAGCTACTGGCCCTTTCGGCAACACCTGCGAAGAAGATGCAGTCTCACCCAAAGAAACTATGAGGGGGTTGCAGGACAGAGATGTCTACAACCAGGGGGATATCAAGTGGATCTAATACAACAACAAGGTAGCATTCATATATCCCTCACCAAGCTATATCTACCCTGGACAATTATAAATCTGATCTAATTGCAACAATGAAAATAAAAATATAACAGTGACAGAGATCAAAGCATCAATCACACACACAACACAAGATGTATGTGGTTCACCCTCTCTCTAGTGCTACGTCCACTGATTTGTGCTTATGATTTATTAAGGTAAAGCATATAGTTCTTGTCTATGCTCTTAGCTATATGATCTTCTTTCTTCTTCTCTCTTTCTCTCCCCTTCCTGTGCACCCCGTTGTTGGAATTGACCTTTGCACTTCTCTCTCTCAATACAATGATATCTCACACAACAATAGAGCTATATCCACACTAATATCATAGCAACCTGACCCAGGTCCTCTTGACCTTTATTTATACATTACAATACTTCACCGATAGCCCTAGGTCTAAACATAGGTGCCAAAACCCTAGATACCAAAACCCTAGGTGTCTAAAACAATAGGTCAACTTGACCCATTTTTTTCGGGCTTCGCCAACCTGTCGTTCCTTTCTTCCTGCGCGGTGATAACGATGGATTTTTTCACTTGCTGAGTTTTCCTCGATCCATGTTCCTTATTGATATGTCATCCTCGATCTCCTCATCCAACGACTTTCATTTCTGTACTTCTCTCCATCTTTTCTGCTCTTTTGCTCACTTCGACCCAGTGACAGTTACTGTGTCTTCCACAAAGTTTGCTTTTAACCTTTTCTTCCTTATTCTTCTCTTCCTTCCATAACCAAGGGCCAACATGCCCCCAACACTCACCTTTGACTCGTCCTGAGGCACTTCAGATCTGATCCTTTTGTTCTACTTCGACTTGTAGACTACGCAGTGCAACCTTTTCTTTCTGGTCCATGCATCTCTTCCTTGTCTAGACTGTATTTTTTCTGTCTGGTACCAAGTTTCAACTCCACCTGGTACCTGGACCCTTTTCTTCTTACTTTTACTGAGGTCGGTGAGGCATTTGGTTATCATAGTACAACTTCAACCGAATCCCATTCACTAATCCTTCCTTCCACTCTCCATTCAATGTATTTAGTTGTGCAACTCCTCCTTCGATAACATAGGTGATCTCATATGGTCCGAGCCAATGCGTTCTAAACTTCCCAGGGTGTTTCAGGAATTTACTGTCATATATCAGTACTAAATCACCTTGTTTGAATGCCTTCTTCTTGATGTGCCTGCCATGATAGGCCTTCTCTCATGCCTTCTAAACTTACTGATGGAATCCTGCAATAAATGTGTCTTCTTCCATTTCAACCAATTGTGCAAGCCTCTCTCAAACAACACCAATATCATCCATGTTTGTAAATGCAACAATTCTTAAGCTTAGCACCAAGTATTCCATTGGGACAACAGCTTCAAGACCATAAACCAACTTGAAAGGGGTATGCATTGTTAATTTCTTGCAAGTGGTTCTATAGGCCTATAGTACTGCAGGTACTCTTAAATCCTAGTCATCCTTGTTCACACTGCAAATCTTTATCAGTGCGGTCTCCAAGATCTTGTTGAATGCTTCAACTATTCCATTTTCTTGTGGATGGTAAGGTGTACTCTTCTGATGGTGGACTAAAAATTCTTCAGTCCGGGCTTCGACTGTCTTATTGATGAAGTGTGTGCCTTGATCACTCATAAAGGTCTTGGAGCATCCAAACTTTGTTATTATGTCATCAAATATAAAATGCATAGCTATAGTTGCACTGCAGTCCTTTACTACTCTTGCTTCGACCCATCTAGTCAGGTATTTTGTTGCAGTAATTATGTACCTTGTTGTTCTGCACTTTCCTGGTGGGTTTATAGGTCCCACAAAGTCAATGGCCCACTTTTCAAATGCTTGTAGGTTCATCTTTGGTGCTAATGGCATTTCATCTCTTCAGGATGATTTTTCAACTCTCTGGCATACATCACAGGCTCTGGCATAATCTTTAGCATCTCTGTGTAAGGTAGGCCACCAAAGGCCAGCTCTAAGAACCTTCTGCGTAGTTTCTTTCTATGCATAATGTCCTCATGCGATGCCTTTGTGAGCTTCTGCGACGATCAGTGGTCACTCTGCCTCCATAACGCATCTCCTTAGTATCTCATCGGGTCCCATATTGTATAGCTGACCAGCTATCAATGAAATGTTTGTATCGCATACCACTAGTTGTTTATTCTAGGTAATTGTGTCCTTACTAGGTGCCATTCATGTTGATAGGAACTGGACTATGTCTGTGAAGTGGTCATCAATCTTTCTAATGGCGAGTAGTTGTGCATCCAACAGTGTATCCTCCAAACTGGTGGGTTCTTCACCATGTTCCAACCTTGACAAGTGGTCAGGGCCCTTGTTCATTCTTCCTGGATTAAATATGATCTCAAAATCATATTCTTGAAACAGCATAATCCATATACATATTCTCCCCCCAACACTGGCTTGTTGACTAGGTACTTCATCGCAGAGTGATCGGTGAACATTTTAAAGTGTCCTCCCAACAAGTAGTGGCGGAATTTTTGCAACACGTACACCATGGCTAATCCTTCTCTCTTGGTAGTGGTGTAATTAATTCTAGCTGTAGATAGCTTCCTTATAGAAAAATATAATGGATGGTTGATATCCCCTTCTCCAAGTTGTGCCAATACTACTCCTAATCTGGAAAAACCAGAATAGGCGCAGTAACCATCTTTTGTTTCAGTGTGTTGAACCTCTGTTGGCATTCGTCTGTCCAACCAAACTGATAGTCTTTCTTCAACAACTTCTCCATCGGTGCTCTGATCTAAGCATATCCTTTAATGAATTTCATGTAATAGCCAGTATGTCGTAGTGCAGTGTGCATTTGTTTGACTGAAGTAGGATGTAGAAAATCAACTATAATTGCATTTTTTATGGATCAAACAACAATCCCTGCTTGCATACACTATGGCCTAATAGTACTCCAAGTGGTGAGAAGAAGATGTGCTTCTTCATATTTAAAGCAATTTGACACTACCTGCATTTATCCAACATTAGCCTTAGACATTCAATATGGTTTTTCAACAAACTAAACATAGTCCAGTCATCTAAATATGCTTCTAAATATTTATGCAAAAACTCTTTGAATGCTTCGACCACCACCTTGGAAAAGATGGTTGGGGCATTTTTCAGTCCAAATGGAATCATTGTATATTGGTAGGATCCCCATTCTGTGGAAAACGTGGTCTTGTGGCGATCTTCCTTAGAAATCTAGATCTAATGGTAGCCTGAAAATCCATCTGTAAAAGTATATACCTCCTGGCCTCCCACATTGTCTAATACTTCATCAGTGAATGGTGTAGGGAAAGGGTCATGCAGACAGGAATCATTCAACTTACTGAGATATACACAGATCCTGATCTCACCTATCTTCTTGTCTTGTACCACCATAGGGCTGATACACTCCGACTCTTCGACAGGTTCAATAATCCCTGCTTCTAGCATTCTGTCGAGCTCAATCTTCACTTTTTCCTTATATTTTGGGTTCATTCTGTAGAGTCTTTACTTTACTGTCTTCGCACATGGTTTCAAAGTTATCCTCATCTCTCCCATAGGACCTTTTATACCTTTCATATCATTGAAATTGGTCGGAAACAAGTCCTGATATTCATGTAGCAACTCTATAATCTTGTCAATGGTAGCAGCATCCCAGTAATCTCTGACATTGCCAAGATTTGGTGTCTCCTCTGTCCCAATATTGACTTTTTTAATCTTGATTGGATGACCAATAAATGGTAGCTCAACTCTCGGTCCTTCCACATCTCTTTGGCCTTTTGTTTCAGTGATGTTTACCTTCCTGGGATCATCATCGTCGACATTGATGTTGTAGCAACTTTGCAATTTTTGGAGAGGCACAATACATTCATATTCTTCTTGTTCCATAGGGAGGCTAGATGCCTCTTCGAATACCTTTTGTCTCACAATCTATAATGATTGATCTACTCAAGGATATTCACTTTCAAATAAAAAGGTGGTTACAAAATTATTAATCATACCTTCCCAGTTTGCAGTGATGAGGCACAGTTCCACTTGAAGGTTGTGTCCAACATGTTAATGAATCTGTGCACCCATTGTTCCCATGGAATTTCACTCCATACCTCTTCGCATCTTCGCACATGGTCCTTTGGGAAACTTTGACCTGTGTACCTTACTTCGCAGCTTTCTGCTTGTGCTGAGAACCACGTTGTCATCAAAGTTTGGCATTGTGTCCAGTATGTGATATTTCTTTTATGCGTCCCCCACCGTCTTGCTGGTGTGTCTTTCAGGGCCTCATCCATTGCCAACAATCGTTGTTGTGTTGGTACACTTGTCTCAAAATATGATAGGAAGGTTTCTAAAGGGTTCAGACCATCAAATGTGGGTAAGTTACTCACTGTTGTGCTGATCCAGTGAACTTCTCTGGTTAATCTAGCACATCTTCTGGTAGATACTTCATACATCTGGTTCTGCCAGTTCTCCAGCGCTTCTTCTTAATCTGATGAACATGTGCTATCACATCGCCATCTCAGATTCCCATCCGTTGTAGGGTTGATGTAACCCTGTTGTCTTGCTATCAGTTTGTATATTTTTTCCAGTTCGTATGTGTGGTCTTCTTCTTTGATGGGATTTGTATATCATGGACCCTCATCTGGATCTAAGGGTGCAATGACTCGAAGGCCATCTCTTTCAAATGTCATATGTCTTTTCTTCAAATCAACCACTGTGGAGTTATCGAAGGCCCAATCAATTCCTAACAGTGCAGGGTAAGGGAAATTGTCATCAACAATTTCAATTACCTCGAAATCTGCGAACGTTCTCACTCCATCGATGCCCACAAGGACATGCTCCAATCTGCCAAAGGGGATGACAGCTTGCTAGTTAGCCATCCTAAGTCTGATAGGGGAGTAGATCAAATTTGGTTTCCCCATCAGTGCCCAAGTTTGTTTCGTCATGACATTGACCTCCGACCCTAAGTCAAGGACCACATAGTCTATATCATACTCTCCTATTTGAGCATTCAAGTGTAATTATTTATTTTTCCTTCTCCTTTTTTCGATTTGATGTACTTCCCTATTCAGTAAGGGGTCTATATTTCCTAGTTCATACTTTATGATTAAGTTCTGTAGCTCTTGTGCAATGCCTTTATCCTGAATCAACTTAACATAGGTGCGTAAAAATTCCATGAGCTTGCTTACCTTTTTTCCCTCCTGTGGCGAAGTTGTTGGATTACTGAGAGGGGGGGTGAATCAGTAATAGCGTAATTATAATACTTTTTATTCAAATGTTATATCAATGTAGAATTATTATCCAATAATGAGCAGTAATAAATAAGCAATCAAATAGATACATAGTACACCAGTGTTTTATGTGGAAACCCAAATCGGGAGAAAACCATGAAATTATTTTTCTTATATGTCTTGAAGAATTACATTCATTGGAAGCACCAAATTCCTTTGTTTTCCACCTGCAACTGAAAGGAGGCTCCAATCCCCTAGTTTCTCAGGCTACAACCTGAGGGAAGCTCCAACTCCCCAATTCTCTGGATACAACCAGAAGGAGGCTACAACCCCCAATGTTCTCCGGCTACAACTGGAAGGTGGCTACAACCACCTGTCCTTGCCCCGTCCTGCCACCCTGAAGTAGAACTAGAATGATGGAACCACTGTCACACTATCACTATGAGATATACTGTTGTAAACCTGTACCAATAAATCTAAACCATGCATCAACCATGCATCAACCTGTACCTCAACCTATAATCAACCTGTACCATAAACAAGTGCATTAACCATGCACCAACCTGTAATCAACCTGTACCATAAACAAGTGCATCCAACCATGTACAAAGTATGTTCCAATCATGTGTCAACTACTCATCAACTATGACTCATCAATATGTACCAACGTCATCAACTATACACCTCATGAATGTGCGCCAACTCATCAACTACTTGTCTCAACCATGTACTCAACATGTACCACAACCGAAGGCCCTCATCAATTTCATCATCCAAATCTAATTTGTAGCTCTGTAATAGACCTAGTGTATATGATCACATTTCTGCAAACCTTCCTTAACTTTAAAAGAAAGAGACTAGCATTTTCATCAAACTTTTCTTTAGTCTCACATGCCTAGTTTTGGATTAGTCAACAACCCTAAATTAAAGTAATCATAACTTTGAACCTGTAATGTATAAATATCTGAAACTGTTACAAAATGTTCGTCAGTGTGTTTTATGCAATTACTCCAAGTGTCCCTACTTGGAACCTCTCATAAAAGGAGTTATAGCAAAAATGGCATACATTGATGAATTATGGCTTATTCTAGAGAGAGACCTTGTAGAGCATGCCCCACACAA
>SNQJ01S0028707.1:131102-146032 GCA_010110895.2 Picea sitchensis
TTGTAGTTGGTCCAACTAGATCAGTATGCACAATTTCCAGTGGTTTTGTTGTTGAATATTCCTTTGATTTGAAGCTGGTCTTTGTTTGCTTTCCTTGTTGGCAATGCTTGCATAAAGTGTTGGTTGATTTCGTGATCTGGGGCATTTCTCTGACTGCATCTCTTTTGTTGACTTTGACAAGGTTATCAAAATGCATGTGACCCATTCTTTTGTGCCATAGCCAACTTTCATCTTCCTTTCCTAGACAATACTTTTCATTTCCAATTTCACTTAACACATATATGTTGCTTGAAGTTCTTGCAGTTGTAGCGACCAATTTTCCTAAACCTTCTTTTCTTATCTCACACTTTTGTGAATTGAAAGTAACTTTATGACCTTGGTCACACATTTGACTCACACTTAAAATATTATGTTTCATATCTTCTACAGATTAGTATATCATCAAAAAACACTAACACAAATTTTCGAAGGAAGGGATTGAAAATGGAATTCATCAACCCTTGGAATGTGGAAGGTGCATTTGTAAGGCAAAAATGCATGACCAAAAATTCATAATGGTCTTCATGAGTTCAGAATGTTTTTTTTGGGATATCTTCTTCTTTCATTCTAATCTTATGATACCCTGAATGGAGATCCAAATTTGTGAAATATATTGCTCCATCTAGTTCATCTAACAATTCATCAATGATGGGAATGGGAAACTTATCTTTAATATTGATATTGTTGAGCTCTTTATAATCTGGACACATACACCATGAGACATCTTTCTTGAATACCATTACCACCGGTGAAGAGTAAGAACTTTGGCTAGGTCTAATAATGTCAGCCTCTAACATTTCTTCAACCATGCACACAATTTCACTCTTCTGGGAATAAGGGTATCTGTATGGCATGATGTTAGGAGGAACACTCCCAAGAATTAGGTGAATATCATGATCATGATTTCGAGTGGGTGGAATACCTTTGGAAATATCTTCAAATACTTTGGAATTCTTATCAATGATCCCTTGGAGATATAGGGGAATAAATGGCTTAGATGTTTGAACATCTTGTGAGCATAGTTGTGCAATTATACCTTGATGCCCCTTTTTCAATAATTTTTTCATGCCATTAGAGCTTATCACCTTACTGGGTTTCCATGTGATACCTCTTAACTCAATTTATTTTCCTTCCAATGAAAAGTTCATGAAAATTTCTTGAAAATTAAAAGACATTGTTCCTAATGATTGTAACCATTGGATTCCTAGTATGACATAAGCACCACCCATGGGTATAGAAATTATTGAACTATTCATTACATATTCCCCCGTAGTAAGATTAATCTTATTACAATTTCCTGAGCAATTGATAGTTCCTCCATCTGCAATCATTACTTGAAACTCTGGTGCTGGATATACAAAGCAATTGAGAGCTTTGGCTAATTTATAATGAATGAAATTGTGAGTACTACCAGAGTCAATTAGGACTATTACCTTTTTATTTTTGATATATCCTTTGATCTTGAGGGTTTGAGAAGTGTTAATTCCATCCAATGCATTACACAATATAGTGGGAGTCAACTCTTCAAAAGAAATCGCGTCTATGTTTTCATCTTGAGATAGTTATTGTTCTTCTTCCTCTTCACAATTTATGTAGAATAATTTCTTCTCACCACACTTATGTCCATTACT
This sequence comes from Picea sitchensis, assembly GCA_010110895.2. NCBI lineage: Eukaryota > Viridiplantae > Streptophyta > Pinopsida > Pinales > Pinaceae > Picea > Picea sitchensis. The sequence goes on from SNQJ01S0028707.1 coordinate 132,773, forward strand.
GTACTTCATGTCACAATTAAAGAATAAACCTTTTTCTTTTCTTTCCTCCAATTGTTGAGGTATCAACCTTGTAGGTTGAGGTGTTTTAGAAGAAGCAACATTATTCTCTCAATAGATGTTAGGAGTGGTCCTTCTAGTAGCCATAGCCATATTATTACTTGCAACATTTCTTGCCACCCTAAATGCATTCTCCAATGATTTGGGTTCCCAAAGGAGAACCTCATATTGAATGTTATCCCTTAAAGTTCCTATGGATACATCAATCAAGTGCTCATTTGTAATACTTGTTACCTTTATATTCAATATTTGGAAGTTCTCAATGTGATATGTAACTGAACCCTTTTTCTTGAGATTTATCAATTGTATAAAGAATTTATTTCTCCTTGTATCCTCATAGTGTCCTATCATTTCTTCCATGAAAATTGTCCAAGTGATTGTTGACGATTAAAATCGTCAACGAACATTTGTCTGCAAAGTGTTGTTGAAGCCTATTATGATAAAAAGATAAATAATACTAGTAGGTGGGACCCCTTTGTAGATTTGAGATCAGGTTGGGTCCTTATTTGATGTTGTACTGATGTTCGACACTTCTTACATGGTTTATGAGATCTTGTTTTTATTGACTATGGATTGGGCTTATGAAGTATTGGTTCTTTATGTTACTATGGCCTATGCTATTCATTGATACCATTGCTATCTGTTCTTGGGACACCTACACAATAGACATGTTAGTAAAAACACATAAAAATCAATTAGAAAGAAGTGAAAACCATGCAACAAATGCAAAGGGAAGAATATGAACTATGCTATATGCCATACTACATGCATGAAAGATTAAAATGACTATGGTCAAATCCTAGCTAACAAGTAAATGGTTATGTGATTTGATTGAGTTATATGGTTAATATGCAATGGTGATTATGTTATGGAATAAGTTGATATGGATTGCGGTATTGGTGATGGTTCGGTCTATGGTCACTAAATTGGATTATATAGTTGATATGTAATATGGTCAGTTGGAAATGGAAGGTATGATGTGGGTGGTGCATTTGATGAAATATCCAAGGCATGGTTTAAATGAATTGTTGGTAGATTAATGGTTGGCATGTACTATTGAATTAAATTGACTGTGGGTGGAGGCAATGTGCATTTACTGCACGTCACCCTTAATCCTTTTGTTGGACGCCACCCTAGTCGGGCTATTGTTCAACCTTGTTGTTGTGGTTATGCTCTGATTTCTTAGGAGAGAGGAACCGCTCAGCCAACTCGCGTTTTAAGGTGTTCAATTACAGGTATGTATTTTTTTGGCCGTTCATGAGTCTGCTCTGGTTATGAAATGATTATTGGCTCAGGTGTATTGGTTTTGACTTTCCTTAAGCATTGCAACTGTGTAAAATTGTGATTTTGGAATGAAGCGTTGATGGTTCTTTCTATAATAATCTTGAATTCATAGTGTTATTGGTCATCCTGGGTGTTAGCAGCCATAGGGGATCTTTGTTACCCTTGCTGGTTTAGTTAGAGTATTTTTGTTTGGTCTGGGGTGATTGGTTGTCCTCACGCATTCGTATTGCTATGTCCAGTCTTTGGATTTTATGGGGTTTAATTTTTGGAATCTCTCTGTGTCACTGCGTCTTGAGCATTGGTTTGTTTCCACCACTAAAGGTTACACAATGGGTTATTTTGTTCTTTCTCGGCCCTATCTTTACTTCAGCGTTGTGGTTGTTTGATTGAGAACCACGAGGATTATACCCTACGTGTGTTAAGTATCATTACTAGCCGAGTTGGAGACTCACTCCTCTATTATAGCCCTCCTGTTACAGGATTTGTTACATGTCCATGAATAATTCATGGTTCTCTCCGTCTATGCACCGTTGGTCTCGAAAGTTTTCACCATTGAAGGGAATTGGCTCTAGCTTTTCCTATGTTGGTCACAGAGCAAACCCTTAACTCCATAGGTCTGAGAGTTGATAGAGAAGACTGGCATGGTCTGTCGAGTTTACTACTTGGTTATTATTGGATGGTTGTTTGTTTTCGACAAAATTGGGTATAGAATCGCCCAGTTGGTCTTATGATGGTCGTGTTGGTTTGATATGTAGTCACTGCCTGTGTTATTTAAATAAATAACCCTTCATTGTAAATTGGGTAGTCCAGATACACAATCGCTCTCCTTGTGTTTGATAACCCAGTATTGTTTATTTAAGAAGGTCACAGCCTTGCTCCAAGTTGATGCGTGGGTATGTGTGGTTGCCACAACATGTTTGGTTGATTGGTTGATTGGTTGATACACAGTCACGATATTTTTGCACTAAGGATTATTTGGATGTTTAACTTGGCATTAGTTACAATTGCTAATTGATGCTCGCGCATACTGCATTTGTGTGTGTGGTGTTTCTACACAACGAATAAATGTTCATTGTAACTATGAGTTCTTTTGGGGCCAAATGGTTATTACAACCGGGATGACTATAAAAATCCCTCCATTGTATGCATTATRATTATTTGATTGCATGAGCCCGAGTTTACACAGCATGGTTGGTCGTAGTTTGATTAATTTGAAMCAACATTGTATTAGATTGATAGCTCGGCACAATGGGTTAAGTTAATACTGTGACTATGTGTTTAGATTTTTAAAATGGGAATGTCACATCGTGGTGTTTTGGGTGGATGCCCACTGTGTATAATATGGATATTTTTGGGTTCCACACTCAGAGATAGTCACAGAGTTTTAAGCATGACTTTGTTGCTTTTTGATTATTTGTTTTATGAAGGCAGGCATGTTGTCGATACCTCGTTCTATTAGATGGATAGCCCGGATTTTTTATTATTCAAAGTCACGTTAAATTGAGTTTGTATAGTCACATATTTACACTTGCATTGGTTGAATTATTGTGTGTTTCCACAACATGGAATGAGTTGGAATGGTGGTCATTGTCTGATTGTTAAATAACGATTAAGGGTTTTACAATTCAAATCAGGATTATTGGTTTGGTTGTCCACTATACATGTTTATTGCATTTTAATGACAAGCCCGATTGCATTGACAGTATGTCTTCATTGTTAATTTTGAAACATGACTTTTGAGTGTATTTGTTGGTTGAAGTAATTTGTGGGCAGTGGTTGATTCTGATGGTTAACAGAGTGGAAATGGTTACTATTATAGAATTTGAGAATTGTTATAAGATGCAAGGTGGATAAATGAAAGGAATAAAATTCCCTTACAGATCATGTGGAATGCATACTGTCTTGTGATGGCACTGTGTTGGACATTTGATTATGAACAGTGAACTAGTTAAATACACAATAATTGTTATTTGATCACAATGATTGTTGGTTAGTGCACCTCCTTTTAACAGAATGAATATATGGATTACTTGATTAATTTTGTGAACAGTACCCGCTCTCATTTCCCACCATTATTTTGTTTTTCACTAATTACAACCCCATCGCCTTCCCACATTCATTTTTCACTCCCTGTTCTAAAATTGATTACAGTCAAGAAAATTCTATGTTAAAGCAGTTTGGCTGTAGCAATATCTTGGTTGAATTACAGTGATGTTTTCTTGGTTATAGTTGATTGTTGTTGTCTTTGAGTAGTAATTGTTTTTCCCCCACCCTCATCATATCATGTTTCTCTCTATACAAAACCCCCACATATCCCAGGACCCTTTATTCACCCCCTGCTCATTGATAAACAATAAAACAATTTGTATAGATTGGATTGCATGATTCTAATACATCGTTGAGCCAAATATATTTCATATTTTTAAGAGTTGTCATGTATGATTATTTAAAAGACTATTTTCTAATCAATCACACATGAAGGAATGAATTTTTTCAGCCAAGGTAGCCATGGCTGAGGAACCAGAGGGAGAGGTAATTGGAACAGGGGCCCAAGAAGGCCTAGGTTCTTCATACATTTTGATGTTGATTCACAAGATCTTGGTCATTTATTTTAGGCTGGAGTTTTCAATTGGATTGGGCAGAAAGTAGTCCAACCTAGGCCTAAAAGGCCTCCTTTCCAAGTTCTGCAATCCCTGGTATCTCTATGCCTCCTCACGTCTCATTGCAACCCGAGGTTCCTTAAAATGATCAATGGCAAGAGAGTGTCCACCTGAAAATCTCCCAACATCGTGGCTGGCCCAATTTGTCCTTGCCTGCTCCTCCGCCTACCAACTAGATTGTCCAAGATGCTCCCCACTCACTAGTGCAATCCTCCCATGCTAGCAAGATATTGTAAACTAAGGCCCACCATGCATTGACAAAGGAAAAACCATTGTTTCCCCTTCCTCACCCTCCAATGGCTCTGACAAATCTATGTCTTCCCGGATGCATTTCGGGGACGATTGTTCCCACGTGATCAATGAGATTAGGCCTAAAGGTTCAACGCAGCCAAAGGAAAATTCAGGAAAATCAAAGGGTGACAGCAGCAATCAAGGAAATATTTCATCGCAGAGTGGGAAATATGACTTTTGAGTTTTTATTTTTATCTCTTGTTGATGACAATTGACTTCAGGAAACTTTGGACAACATGTTTTATTTTTGGTTACATGAGTAATATTTTTTTGAAAATAATTTCAAATGTGGATATGTGGATGGGAGACACGAGGAGGTGTTTACTTAACTAAATAGTTATGTTATGATTGTTATGATTGTTATGAGCTAAATCGAGTCACAAGGGGTCCCACCTACTAGTTATTATTTATTTATGACCTTTATTATGATTATTACTTTTTCCCCCTAACTAAAGTTGGTTGAGTCTTTTAATTAAATTAACTAATGAGTTGGTTCAACTACTTCAACCAATTCTAAATTGTTTAAAAGCAAAAGGAAAGGGAGGAACAAAGGGATAGAAGCAAAAACATAATAAGGTTTTCTCTTTGAGTTTATGTTGAGATAGTTTGGTTTTCATTCATTCATATATTCATCACAAGCCTAATTCTCTTTTATCATAGCAAGGTCTTATTGTAGACAACAATATTTAGGGCAGAATCACATCATTCAGACACTTGTTTTTCAGAGGTGTTGATCTATCTGTGATAGTTTGTTTAGACTTGTATGTTTGTGAATTAGTTTTCATGAATGATAAAGGCTATTGTGCAGAGTCGAGTGGGCAACAATCTGTGGTAATTTGATCCAGATTTTAGAGTTGAGTTTTGGTTTTCTGTCAGAGGTCCTTTTGTATGTTCCATTGGGGATGTCTAAGTTTGAATTTGGTCCAAGATTTTTGTATGAGATTTTGTAAAGAAAATGACTCTTTGGTGAATTGGAATGAAATAAAGGATTGCTTTATGTCTCATATGTCTTGATTATCATCTTGGTGTCTTTACTTCTATCTTTACATTTATTTCAGCAACTGTTATATTCCAAAAATTACTTAAAAAGAAAATTTCCAGCAAGTTTTTTTTGTAATTAATACTTGTGATTTAGGATGTTATTTTTGTTGGCTATAAACATAGGGTGATATTCCCGTCTATTTTAATTTAGCCAAGAAGAATCCAAAAATGCTTGAGAAAGATCATTTCATATCTTTTCCTCAACATTTATTTGGTGACCATACTGGGGAGATCTTCGATATCTCTCTGGTTAATTTTTATATTCGATTTTCCTCGATAAATATTTCTTTTTCTGATATTGATTCTTTGACTGTTTTTTTTTCTTAATGAAAGTTCCTGTTGCAAGGCATCCCAACATCGATCTCGTTCTTCAAGATCAGACCAACATTGCTTTGAATATGTTTAATACCATCTTAGACACTGCCAATACTCATGTTGAGCTTAATCTTTCTTGGCCAGCAATTGAATGAGATATTACTGCTCAAGAACAATTGGAAGCTAGACATAGAAAACCTAGAAATCAACAGTAACCTTTTTGTTTCCTCAAAGTTTTGGCCTTTCTTTCATGTCCTTAGACTCTCATGCTTCTAGAAGAAGAAGAGGCTTGTCACATGAAATCAATCATATTGCTGAAATAAGAAGAAGAAATGTTGTGTTATCTGCCCAACAAAGTGCTCTAAGGAGAACTTTATCTAATCCATCTAGTTTGTCTTTATTTCCCTCATTTATCATCCACATGATGGAATCTAGTGGTGGATTTGGTGGCACTGGAAGTGATCCATATTATCAATCTTAATCGTCATCAGTGATTGGTAGCTTATATAGCCACCATATCCCTTTACAATCTACCACAAACCCCACCAAAGTCATTAAAAAATATGGGATTTTGCAGTTCGAAGAAGATGCCACAACCACACTGTGGCATGTGTCCTCTCCTCTTAAACTAGCACCTGCTACTCGTCCACTTCCAAAGTTTAAAGAGAACCTACCTATTTTTTTAGGAAATAACAATGTTATTACAAATGAACACCTGGTGGAATTCTCTAATGCTTGTCATAACATAGGGGCCAACAACAATGACACTTTCATGCGCTTTTTCGTCAATTCCTTAGAAGGAAAGGATGCATCTGAATTCTTTGACCTTCCTCCTAATATTTTGTCTACTTGGGAGAAGTTAATCTATTGGTTCTGATCCACTTATGGGAAATCCAAAATCCTCATCGAGAAGTTAAGGGAATACAATAACGTCACCTATAAGGATGGTGACACCATCAAGTATTTCAACTTGTGTTTGACCAAGTTATATAATCAAATCCCCGAAATTGTCCGCCCTCAGAACCAAGCCACTTTCATGCATTACTACAATGCATTGACTTCTCCCTACCGTCATAGGATTGAGGAAAAATCCATTGATAATCTTGGTTTCTCTCTGCATACTTTCTTAGAGTATGGAGAACATCTTGAAAGAACAGGTCTTCCCCAAGGAGAATCGGTTAAACAGACAGGCATGTCTTCCCTCTTGCAGCTAGTACAAGATATGAATAATTGTATGATAGCATTTGAGCAGAAAGGAACTGTCTCTCCTCTCACCCCTAGAGCTTTGTCCTCTTCTGGGCCTCCCTTTAGGAGTTCGGTTGAGAATAATTTTCAACCTAAAACTATCTTGCCTCGAAGTTGGTGTAACTTTTGCGAGGAACACCACAAATAAACCACATGTGAGGTAAAGAAGACTGCCAGAGATAAGATCTTTGGTAAAATACTAGAAGCTACTATCGTTGTCCTAGATTTTGCAGAGCCAGAAGATGTCATGGTCAACAATACTAGGAACAAATCCTATGCTCCAAAGGGAAAATTTGATCCCCCCCCGCAGTTCTTCTAACTCGAGATGATCCTCAACCGCTGCTTCTCTCCAGTTTCCTAAGGCTCCTGAGAGTCAATGAATCACTCCCCCTCTCCCCTCTTCCAAATACAATATCTTGAATTAGTTGGCCAACATCAAAGCAGATGCAACCCTCCTAGACACAGTTGTCGTCCCTGAACAATAGATGCATCTGAAACAAGTCATGGAAGGAAAATATTTCGTTGTAGCCAATATTTCTGAAGAGGTAAATGAAGAGGATTATTTTGTAAATAAAGTAGGTGTACATAACTTTAGATACCCTATAAAAATCCCCCTTTTTATATTTCTATAAATATTATGGATAAGATTGCCCATTGTTGCCTCATTGATGGTGGTTCAGGCCCAAGTGTGATGTCGAAGATTATTATGGAAGATATAGGCTTGTCTTGTACAAATGAAAACACTAGAAGCATGCTCTGATATAATATTCTACAAAAAAACAACCATGGGTGAGATTAAGGATGTGACCTTGGTTTTATGCACTCATCCTGAGATAAGAACAACCCTCAGCATTCAGGTAATTGATATGCCTATAATTAATTACTCAATTATCTTGGGAAGGTATTAGCAAGCCTTAACATGTGGATAGCTCTCACTCAATGGGACACATTTATCCATTCCTCGGAATGGTAAGAACATTATAGTCCTTAGAGAGGGAATAATTTCACCCTACATAGAGAGTATTCCACAATCTAGCGTAAACTATATCAAAGAGGACCTAGGAGTGTATTCCATCTTTGCTGAAGAGGATAATATTCCTTTGGAAAGAATCGATTTAGATGATGGTATGTGGCATATGCACTTCGATGGTTCACGCTCTAATGAAGGTGATGGGAATGGAATTATCTTTGTTTCCCTTGCAGAAAAAATTCATAATCTATCTTACAAGTTAGAGTTTACCTGTACAAACAATGTCACTAAGTTTGAAGATTTATTATTGGGCATTGAAAATGCCCTTAATCTTGGTTGTGGTCACCCTTCATTTTTTGGATATTCTAAGGTTGTTGTGAAATTGATACATAAAATGTGCTCTCCTAGCAACAAGTTGATGGAACGATACTCCTAAACTATTTGGGAGCTTATCTCCAACCTTCTATCTTTCAACATCACTCATGTTAAGAGGGATTTGAATTCAATGGTTGGTCGGTTAGCTGTCATTGCATCTTCTCCTAATCGATAACTTTTGCCTCACAGTCCTGATTGTTCTTTTCAATCTCTATATCATCCATATATCCCTCATGATGTAGAATCTTGGCAGACCCTCCATAACGACGAGAGAATTTGTGCTTCCAGTCAACACAAACCTCTCCAGGAAATGAAGGAAAACATAAATAAGAGGAGTTATGAAAGGGGGTGGTCGAAACCATCTCCATGAACATTAGGACACCTAAATCTTCAACAAATATTAAAATAAATGTCCAATTTTCTAATAAGAAGAGATTAGGTCTATCGAGCTACTCGATGGATTTCAAAATGTTTTTGCTTGGTCTTATGAGGATCCTCGTGGTTTTGATCTCGGTTTTATTTAGCATGCTATGAAACCGGCTAGGAAAAAACAAAGACTTGTTAGCTCTGTACTGAAACCAACCTTTCAAGGGGAGTTGGGAAACTTCTTAAGGTCTAGGATTATTTTTTTTGTCCACCCTGAATGGGTTCCAAGTTGGGTACCTACTTCAAAGACCACAAGCCATATTAGAACCTGCATTCATCTTCTCACTTTTAGTCAGGCCATTGTGAGAAACCATTCTCCTCCCCTCCATACCAGAATGATTCTGCAACAGGTTGTAGAGTTACAGTTGAAGCTCTTGCTTGACGAAATTGTGGGTTATAATAAAATCAAGATAAAAGAGGAAAATGTTCAAAAAACCACTTTTATTACTAATTGTGATACTATGTCCTACAATTACCTGCTTTCTGGCTTACTTGATGCAAGTACCATTTTTAAAAGGCCTATACACATAACTTTCATTGAATTAGTCAGTTTCCATATATATCTTGATGATTTAATGGTGAGTGTCAAAGGGCTAAAAATTACACCAGTATTCCAAGTTTTAGGTCCTTTCCAAATTTATTTTGTCTTGGACACTAACTCATACGTTTTAAGGGATTTACAGAAGCAATTTTTTTCCCACAACACTAACAGTCCTCGCTTGAAATATTGTGATGGACCAGCATGAAATTTTTTAATGTTGATTAGATTTTTTGTATATTAGTAGCTTAGCTCTGCTTTTGTTTTGCGCTTTTTCTTTTCTGCTTTATAACAGTTTGATTTCTACTTCTGTTTCAAAACTTTTCTTTCCACTTCTTCATTTTGACTTTCATTGCTGTTGTTTTAATTCCTTCTTTTTTACTTCTATCGTGATTTTGTTCCTATCTTTTTTTAGTGAATTTGGTCAAGATAGGATGTTGGATCAATGTTTGCATAGTGACACCCCTGCAAAGCATTGTTAGTCAATAAAAATCAATATTACACAGTTGTTGTGATGTCTCCTTTGAAGGACCCTTGAAATTGTTATATATTTCCACTGTTGTCTTGTAAGGAATTGGCTATCTCCCGCTTCTTCTTGCCATTTCTTCGTCCATTGAGATTTTAAGAGCAAGTCTAAAAAAAAAATCTCCTTAAAGTTGAGAGTAGATTCCGGTCAGATGATTATGCATACAGTGGTAAAAACCCCTCATGCTTAACACTTTCCATGAATTATTCCCAAATTCTCGGTCATCTTTCCATTAAATATTCTCACTTCCCCTGTTGCATAATCTTCTTGGTTATGTCTTCTTTACATGTTGTCCTTGGTCTGTGAAACCATGAGTTATGTGTTCTAAATCTGTTGAAAACAAATTTCCCTCTGGATTCGCCAGTTTGTTGATGATTAAAATCGTCAACGAAGTTTTGCCCGCAAAGTGTTGTTGAAGCCTATTATGATAAAAAGATAAATAATACTAGTAGGTGGGACCGCTTTGTAGATTGGAGATCAGGTCAGGTACTTATTTGATTTTGTACTAATGTTCGACACTGCTTACATGGTTGATGATATCTTGTTTTTATTGACTATGGATTGGGCTTATGAAGTATTGTTTCTTTATGTTACTACGGCCTATGCTATTCATTGATACCATTGCTATTTGTTCTTGGGACACCTACACAACATACATGTTAGTAAAAACACATAAAAAGAAATTAGAAAGATGTGAAAAACATGCAACAAATGCAAAGGGAAGAATGTGAACTATGCTATATGATATACTACATGCATGAAAGATTAAAATGACTATGGTTAAATCCTAGCTAGCAAGTAAATGGTTATGTGATTTGATTGAGTTATATGGTTGATATGTAATGGTGATTATGTTATGGCAGAAGTTGATATGGATTGTGCTATTGGTGATGGTTCTATATATGGTCATTAAATTGGATTATATAGTTGATATGTAATATGGTCAATTGGAAATGGAAGGTATGATGTGGGTGGCATGTTTGATGAAATTTCCAAGGCATGGTTTAAATGAATTGTTGGTAGATTAATGGTTGGTGTGTACTATTGAATTAAATTGACTATGGGTGGAGGTGGCGTGCATTTACTGCACGTCACCCTTACTCCTTTCATTGGCCACCACCCTAGTCAGGCTATTGTTCAACCTTGTTCCTGTGGTTATGCTCTGATTTCTTAGCAGAGAGGAACTGCTCGACCAGCTCGTGTTTTAAGGTGTTCGATTATAGGTATGTATCTTTTTGGCCATTCATGAGTCTTCTCTAGTTATGAAATGATTATTGGCTCAGGTGTATTGGTTTTTGCTTTCCTTAATTATTGCAACTGTGTAAATTTGCGATTTTGGAATGAAGCGTTGATGGTTCTTTCTGCAATAATATTGAATTCATAGTGTTATTGGTCATCCTGGGTGTTAGCAGCAATAAGGGCTCTCTGTTAACCTTGTTGTTTTAGTTGGAGGATTTTTGTTTGGTATGGGGTGGCTGGCTTTCCTCATGCATTCGTATCTCTATGTCCAGTCTTTGGATTTTATGGGGTTTAATGTTTGGAATCTCTTTGTGTCACTACGTCTTGAGCATTGGTTTGTTTCCACCACTAATGGTTACGCAGTGGGTTATTTTGTTCTTTCTCAACCCTGTCTTCACTTCAGCGTTGTGGTTGTTTGATTTAGAACCACGAGGGTTATACCCTGTGTGTGTTAAGTATCATTACCAGTCGAGTTGGAACCTCACTCCTCTGTTATAGACCTCCTATTACGAGATTTGTTACCTGCCCATGAATAAGTCGTGATTCTCTATGTGTATGCATTGTTTGTCTCGGAGGTTTTCACCATTGAAGGGAGTTGTCTCTATATTTTCCTGTGTTGGTCACAAAGCACACCCTTAACTCTACAGGTCTAAGAGTTTATAGAGAAGAGTGGTGTGGTCCATTGGGTTTACTACTTGGTTATTGTTGGATGGTTGCATGTTTTCGAAAAAATTGCGTACGGACTCACCCAGTTGGTCTCATGACGGTCGTGTTGGTTTGATATGTAGTCATTGCCTGTGTTATTAAAATAAGTAACCTTGCATTGTTAATTGGGCAGTCCAGATACACAATCACTCTCCTTGTGTTTGATAACCCGATATTGTTTATTTAAGAAGGTCACAGCCTCACTCCATGTTGATGCGTGGGTATTCATGGTTGCCACAGTATGTTTGGTTGATTAGTTGATACATAGTCACGGTTTTTTTGCACTAACAATTATTTGGATGTTTAACTTGGCATTGGTTACAATTGTTGATTGATGCTCGCGCATACTGCATTTGTGTGTGTGGTGTTTCTACACAACGAATAAATGGTCATTGTAACTATGATTTCTTTTGGGGCGAAATGGTTATTGCAACCGGGATGACTATAGTAATCCGTCCACTGTATGCATTGTGATTATTTGATTGCATGATCCCGAGTTTACACAGCATGGTTGCTCACAGTTTGATTAATTTGAAACAACACTATATTAGATTGATAGCTTGGCACGATGGGTTAAGTTAATACTTTGATTGTGTGTTTATAATTTAAAAATGGAAATGTCACATCGTGGTGTTTTGGGTGGTTTCCCACTATGTATAATATGGATATTTTTGGGTTCCACACTCAGAGATAGTCACAGATTTTTAAGCATGACTTTGTTGCTTTTCGATTATTTGTTTTATGAAGACAGGCATGGTGTCGATACCTCGTTGTGTTGGATGGATAGCCTAGATTTTGTATTATTTAGAGTCGTGTTAAATTGAATTTGTACATTCACATATTTACACTTGCATTGGTTGAATTATTTCGTGTTTCCACAACATGGCATGAGTTAGAATGGTGGTCATTGTCCGATTGTTAAATAACGAGTCAGTGTATTACAATTCAAATCTGGATTATTGGGTTGGTTGTCCACTCTACATGTTTATTGCATTTTAAATGACAGGCCTGATTGCAGTGACAATATGTCTTCATTGTTAATTTTGAAACATGACTTTTGAGTGTATTTGTTGGTTGAAGTAATGTGTGGGCAGTGGTTGATTCTGATGGTTAACAGAGTGGAAATGGTTACTATTATAACATTTGAGAATTTTTATAAGATGTAAGGTGGATAAATGAAAGGAATAAAAATTCCCTTACAGATCGTGTGGAATGCATATTGTCTTTTGATGGCACTGTGTTGGACATTTCATTATGAACAGTGAACTAGTTAAATACACAGTAATTGTTATTTGGTCACAATGATTGTTGGTTAGTGCACCTCCTTTAACATAATGAATATATGGATTACTTGATTAATTTTGTGAACAGTACCCGCTCTCATTCCCCACCATTATTTTGCTTTTAACTAATTACAACCCCATTGCCTTCCCACATTCATTTTTCACTCCTTGTTCTAAAATTGATTACAGTCAAGAAAATTCGATGTTAAAGTAGTTTGGCAGTAGTAGTGTCTTGGTTGAATTACAGTGATGTTTTCTTGGTTACAGTTGATTGTTGTTGTCTTTGAGCATTAATTGTCCCCCCC
>SNQJ01S0028707.1:151809-165038 GCA_010110895.2 Picea sitchensis
CCTCTCTCTCTCTCCTACATCCACCCCTCTCTACCCATCACTTTGTATGACCCTCCCTCTCTATCACCCACTCTACCCCCATATCTCTCTTTACCTCTCTCTCTCTCTCTACTCCCCTTTCTCTCTTCACCAATCACTCTCTCTCTCTACCCCCCCTTTGTCTCCCTATCCCTCACTCACACACTCTTTGTCTTCCTCTCTCCCCCTATCTCACTATTTTTCTTCCTCTCTCTCCATGCTCCCCTCTCTGCCTCTCACACTCTCATACACTCTCTCTCTAACCCCCCTCTATGTATTCCTTTATCTCCCTCTGATATTCTCACACAATGTAATAATTTTGGTTCATTGCAAGGAAAAAAATGGCCTTGACCTAAACATGACAAGACTTAGACCTAGACCTAGACATAGCAAGACCTAGACATGGCAATGCATGGCAAGGCCTATACCTAGACCATAGACCATGACCTATACCTATACGATCACCATAACCTAGACCTATACAATTACCATGATGATGACCATGACCTACACCATGACATAGACCTAGAGATAGACCTAGACATGACCTAGAGCTATACTATGACCATGAACTAGACCTAGACCATGACCTAGAGCTTGACCTAGACCATGACCTATATCTTTACCTAGACCATGACATAGACCCCCCTAGCTCTATCTAATTCTAGAAATAACCTATAATTGACCCTTAACCCCCTCCACACCCAAGCCCTGTTATGAAAAATATCTCTCTATGGCTAGGGGTAAACCATAATAGATGAAACAACACCCAAAAATCAACTCTAATTCCAAGCACGCTATATAAATTAAATTCTAACAATACAAGGATAAGAGACTACCTCGTCTGAGATTTCAAAGAATACCATCGTTGAGCACACAACCCAAAGATTTATACATGCAAATTGTCCCGAACAACCAATATACACAAGCATATGGTGATAATATATAATCTCAACATATAAATTAGCATAATCCATTAACATACATGACAAATACACCCATGGAATAGTAATTCAAATACTTTAAATATATCAATTGGACGAGAAAAGAGTATTTCTATTAAAATAATCAACATAAGTACATAGGTGGCAAACTTCTGTAACGACACATATCAGAATCAAGAAACTAAGTCCATCCTGCTGGGCCTCCACCACTTCAATCCTCCACAAAGGCAAACTCATATATAGGAGTCAATGAGGTTCTCCATCACAAAGAAGGAAGAGCTTGGGAGCTGAAATAAAGAAGTTCAGACTTTCAAGGACAAAGGGATGTAGACTCAATATGAAGTGAAATTTCTCCAGAGTGTCTTTGCTCTCAAAGTTGTATGATCGAGTTGTGTTCAAGGCTTGGATATGGCTCAATTTATATCCTTCAAATAGAACTGAAAGGCCGATTCAAATCATTTCTAGTATATGGAAGGTCAAGGATCATGGATCTCATGACATGTCATAGAAACCCGACATAATTTTTAATTTTGAGCACCAAACCCGATGTACGTGGGATGTAGTGGAGAAACCTGTGGATATGCTTGTTGTATAACTGATAGAGCACGTATATGTGTAAAAATGTGCATTTTTGGCTATGGAATGAACAAAAAGGGGACTTCAAGTTTGTAGAGGGTAATGGAAGGCCATCCAAGCAAGTTGCATGGAGTGAGGAAAAATTTGTTGTAACAGATGCCCCCTAATGTGTGAGGTTAGAGGACTATCCGCAATGGCCAAAATACATTATAATTCAAATAAGTGGAGTAATGAAGACTCAAATGGAAGTATTAGTTGCTCATAAGAATATTACAATCCATAATGACTTTTTACACATGGTTTCCAATCTAAACTACACTACAAATCCATGTGGAAATATATCAAATAGCTTTTCATGGCCATGAATATGCAATACAAAGTGGACATATGCCATAGTATCTAGTCATGAACAAGATGCAATGAAATCTAGTATCAAAATCAACTAAATTTATCTGTATACAATGGAGTACAATATGATATCCCATGATCACTGAATTCATATAGGTACTGGTCCAATAAAATACAACAAAAGATTACGAATGTTGCTACTGTAAGCTGGAGGTATTATACACTATCTTCTGAAGGTGAAAGTATATATCATGTGAATAAAGGAGTTGAGGTCGAACACAATGAGACTTCAATTGATTACCATTTATTAAGGTATATCGTTAACAAACATGAGGCAACCCACCTATAATGAAAGTAGGTATCAAGGCACCAAGTACATTATACAAGTGTGAATAAGGGTGTTGAGGTCGAACACTTGAAGAATCCATCGATCAAGAGACATTGATAAATTCCCAATTGTCAATGGCAGGAGAACCTTCCATTGATGAATGCAAGCATCTAGGTACTCATAGGACTCTAGGTCTCATTTCCATAACAAATGAGCTGAAGTTGATGGAACGAGACACATTGAAAGGATAACATTAGGGAATCTCTCATCATCCACCACAAGGTATAAAACAATAACTTGATGATTAGGAGGAGCTTGAACGAATAAGATGTTCATGAATCAATGACCATGCATGCACCAGATGAAAGTAGTGCACGACAGAGACCCTATGAATAACAACCAATAAGGAAAACTTCTGACAAATTCGATGGAACCACCAATAAGGATAATGGAATCCAAGACATTGCACAAATCCCAATGTGTGAATATATTTATTGTTGTTGAATAGAATGGAAACCCCCCAATAAATGACCAATGAGGAAATGTCATATGTTGGGTTCAAGGTTACCTACCCATAATGGAAGTAGGCCTAGGGTGCACAGTGGGACAATAGCTTCATGTGACTCCGAGATACGCTGAGGGTATGGCCGACTGAAAAGTCAAGAGTTATGAGAAAATGGCCGACACATGCTTATAAAATTCCTTTGAACAAGAGCATGAGACATATGGATAACTCAAGCAACATATACTTGATATTGATAAAAGTTTGCAACACAAGAGGCATTGACAAACTCTCCATAGGGACTCGAAAAAACTAGTCAAAGGAGTAAACTCTAAGTAGCGAGCTTATCTTCCTAAGGTCACACACACCCAAATTTTGGATGAAAATGGACTCAAAAGTTTGTGCTCTTCTCAAAGGCGACACAACTGTTGTCGATATGAGATATTATTCTTTTCCCGCCTGTTTTTTTTTGTTTTTCATAGACAAAGAAATGCTATGATACAGGGGAGGAAACAAGTGTCACGACTAAGAAACTAGCTCCAAACATTGGAACATACCTATTCAAAGTTCAAGGAAGTGCATGTAGGGCATGGACACTCAGGGGGATGTTTCCTCTAAGGGCACAACATGTCAAGCTGCAAAGGATATATGGAAGGCACTACTTGGTTTATGATGCAAATTGCGAAGATAAGAGGATTATAACAAGAAAGTGGGAACCGACAATAGGCTCAATAATTCAAGAAGGATGATGGAATGAAATTACAACTTAACTCTAAAAAATATCCTTTTCTGTAGATTTATCCCCCTAGGCTCGAAAAAAGTATAAAATAATACCCAGGAGAACTCTTCTAGCCAATGGTGACTAGAGTATTCCTTTTTCATAAGTATTCTACTTGGTTTGGAAAAGGGTTAAACTTATACCAAATATACGTCCTTTCAAAACCATTTAACGAGTTTGAAAGAGACAAGTCCACTCGACAATCTTTTCATTTTTTTAAGAGTCAGAAAAATTCTTAACCAAGACTCGGGGGGGAGTCCCATAAGTGATGGTCATAATGCTTGTGAGTAAGAAAATGGGGCTCGAACACAAAGTCATATTGGTACTATAAGGAACTCTCAGTCCTATGGAATAACTTCTACATGGGAACCAAATGACACAAAGGTTCTAACTAGGGAACCCAATTTTGGTAAGTCTCTACCACTTAATAATGACACATCTAGTAGCAATGAGAAGGTTCTGTGTCACTAATAAGTGGGTTTGTACCTAGGCTGTATGGATCACGGTCATAGGATGATGCAAGAATGAAAAACAGAGTAAAAACCTATCTTATATGCCGGTGAAAGAATATACCTGCCAAAGGCATGAATAGGTGGTACAACACTAGAAATCGTTAAAAAACAAATCCTGGACAAAACCACTAAAAACCAAGTCTTTTCGTTGTGCTATCAGTCCATAAGGTCAAAAAATAGAAAAGAACTATAGAAAGTGGGTAAATATTTTATACTAATAGTAAAAATAGAACATTTTACCATACCATTTGAGTTTTTTCACCCACATAGTGCAGTTTAGTCCATTTTACCCACGATCTTTAAGGGTCTATTGTGGGAGATATGATCAATGGAATAAAAAATCGTCTGGACCAAGTAAGTTCCCATCCCCTCTCCTTCAATTTCTATGGTTTAAATTCCAGTTTTAGTCCCCATTTTTTGAGTATAAGAGGGCGTTATATGGAAACTAGGGTGTACGTGGGTGATAGATCATCGGGTCGCATATATGACCCCATATACACGGGAAAAGCAAAGCCTTCATGCATATATGAATCCCTATACGTGACTGTTATCAAGTTATCCCACGTACAATTCCATGAACAAGATTTTGAAAGGGTTTTAACTCAAAAAATGGTCTTTCCTTTGTAGGATGGTTATTGAATGGAGGGAAAGGGACCATGAGGATATAGATGTAGCAGTGGGAAGAGATGTAAGGGCCCAACAAGATTTAAAATGATGTGGCCTTTATAAATTTTGGGTTCTCAAAGGAATGAGGACTGAGGTGAGGTTACTCCAGTTACTGGTAAACTACTGGGATCCAGAGACATAGTCTTTCAATCTCAATGGGAAACCATTGAGGATTGAAGTGGATGATATATACTTTATCAAGGGATTGTATCTCTAGGGAGAGGTAATGAATCACAAGGCTGGGGGTGGTATGAATATGGAGGAGTACATTGCCACCCACTATGTTGCAGGCATATATAAAGTAGGGAGCCAACTCCTTATCAGGGTGATCAAGAACCTAAATCTAAATATCATTATGCTAGTACTCACACAGATTTTAGGGTCGACCTCATTGCAACAGGAATATAGGCCACTCACGTTCTACGTGGTGGAGTGTTTAAGACCCACTGTTTATGACTGGTGTACCTCACTACTGGCTAACATTTAAGAGCCAATTGATATATTGCAAACTAGGGTGAATGGGAAATTTCATATTTTCATCCATACTTTGTAGTTTTTTCTTTGAGAGGGTTCCAAGTTTGAGCCCTAGAGTAGATATTAATCCACACAGACTACGTGATCCAACCATGTAACGGTGGACCGACGTGATGGGGTAGCTAGGAGGTGGTAGGGTGCCAACCCCCTACAATGATGAGTTATTTTTATGGTGGCGTTGATAGGTCATAGACATTGATGACTATCCTTACAGAGGGATCAACTACAGAGGGGATCCTAACATGATCTTTCCACTAGGTTCCACCTATGGTGATATTGGTAAGAAATGATTTTATATATTTCATTTTTTTTGTGTTTTTCAATTTCGAGAAAGGAAAAATAAAAAAAGAAAATATTTTTGCATGGTATCAAGTATTAACAATTACGTTTTTAGACAGATGTAGGTCTACAACGGCTAAAGGGATTCCCATGACATTGATGAAGGGGATGAGGAGATGAGATAATAGGTGGGGATGCAGAGAGAGTGATATAGAATGTCCAGGGAAACATGTCTCGATTAACACATCAGATTCCTATGGTACAAGTGGAGGATATGCCATAGGTGATGCATCGACAGGTGGTGGGTGTACCTCTTGCATGGGTACGAATATTCTGACATGTTACAAATATCGTAGTGTGCTATCATGATAGGAATCCAGTACCATAAGCGTAGATGCCATGGTTATGCTATGTACTAGTCATTTATGTATTTTGAGGGTGTGAGTCCCGTTTTGTACTATGACGCCATATTTTTTGGACTTGAAAGGATGAAATATAATTTTTTTTTTCTTCGGCTTTACTTATACATGTTACAACGTATAAATTTATGAATTTGTTTTCTTTACTTAGTTATGTAACAAATTCCAATCTAAAATATAATTAAAATATGAATCAGATACATCATTAAAACTTCTAGGGATGTGATTATAAGTAAGAAAATAAAAGTATCGTTCCAAAATTCATACCCATAGGAATCGTCGGAGTAGAGTAGGATCTCTCACATGGTAAATATCATTCAACTGACTTACAATTAGTTGGGAGTCTAGGAGAACTTCTAAATATTGAACACCATGTGAAATGGAGTCGTGTAATAGCTCTATAAGAACGCTATACTCAATCACATTATTCATTGATGGCTCCATAAGAACACCACCTAAAGACACCAGTTGGCCCTCGGGTGAGTAAATGACCCAAGTAGTGGAAGCCATGTTCCATGTAGGACGATTGGCACTGTCTGTGGATCCTAAGTAAACCAAAGACTCCGTTGACATCTTCCAACCAAGAGAAAACTTGAGAAGCAAGTTGATGACACAAAGGAAAAGATAAATAAGTATATACACTAAGATACACTAGTATACAAATGTCACACCCAAGTTTGAGGGCTAAAGTGTAATACCTTTTAAGGTAGAGCCCAATTTTGGGCTCATCCATCATATTCCCTTCTTAATATTCTAATTCGTAGGCTCATTTTTCTATGACACGTCGCATGAGATAAGGACCATGCCACATGGGGTTGAACTTACCTTCCTCTAACAATTCTTTAGCTTGGTCATAAAGGATAACCAAGTCACCCTCAACATACTATCGAGGACAAAAAGACTTATTGCACTGAACCTTAACGTGCCGTTTATTCACTTCGATAGACCTAGATGTGTCTCGACGCTGCTCATCGAGGTGCTCCAGGTGCACAAGCTACTCTTCAAGATCATATTGGTCAGGTAAGAGCCCAATTTCCAACTTAAGGGAAGGGATTTCACATTCAATTGAAAGAATCAACTACACACCATGTACTAACTGAAAAGGAGAGAAACCCGTGGAATTCCTTACTGTGGTTCAATACAACCAAAGTGCAGGGTAAAGCATCAGATGCCACTTATATTTACTCTAGATGACAAATGTTTTCAAAATGGTCTCGAGATATTTATTCACTGCCTCTACTTGTCCATTTTCCCAGGGATAGTAAGGGGAAGAATGTTCATGCTTAAACCATAGTTTTGATGCTAACTCTTTCCTCATTTCATTATGAAAGTGACTACCATGATCACTGACTATGTCCCTTGGGATTCTGAACTGAGCTATAATATGGTTGGATATGAAGAATGTTGTAGTCTTACCATTGTATTTAGTGGTAGGCATGGCCTCTGCCCATTTAGTAAAATAATATATGGCCATGATAATATGTTGGTGCCCCCCAACTGAGGTTGGGTTACAATCCATAAAATATACCCCCCATTTGGTGAAAGGACCGACAATGATGACTGGGTGAAGATGGGCTAGGTGTGAGCACATTTTCTGAGTGAACACCTTTAAAGGGTGAGACTTCTTGACCACTTCAACACAATCTTTAAAAATTGACGGCCAAAAATAATTGGCTCGCAAAATATTTTGGGTTGTCACAAGCTTGGATAGATGACCAGCACATGCCCCACTGTAAAATACATTGAGAATAACCTCAACTTCCTTGTGATTCAAGCAACGATGTAAAATATTATCTAGCCCTCGACGATACAAAGTGTTTCTGATAATAAGGTAGTTTTATCCTGTTGATGTATACATTGTCGATTGTCTCTTGAACGATGTTGGGGTAGCTTTAAGGCTTGAAGATAGCTCAAAATGTCTCCATACCGGGGGTCTGAAGATGATATAAGGAAAGTATGTTCATCCATGAAGGAATCTCCATGAAAAATGTCCTCATCTAGTCGAGGGAAGTTCGATATCAATTTGGTAAAAACTAACGATTTCTTATATTTCGCAGAAGAAAAATCAAGATCAAATTCTTGAGAAATAAAAATCCACTTATTATATCCCCCCCCTATGATACACCTGGTGAGGATGTACTGAAATGATTTGATATCTGCAACCACAATAGTTTTTCAAAGTAAGATATAATGTCATAATCTTTGAACCACATGTTCGGAGGCCAAGGCTGATTTCTCTACTTGAGAGTATTTAATTTTAGGACCAACTAGGTTTCGACTGAGATAGTAGACAATGTGCTCATGTAGCTCATCATCCTCATGAAGTATAACCATACCAACCATCCCTTCGGACGTGGTGATATAAATAAAATAGTCTCTAATGTAGTCTGTAGGCTTCAATAGAGGTGCCGATACCAAATATTTCTTAAGAGCATTGAAGGATTCTTGGGCCTTCTCATCCCATATAAATGGAGTTTCCTTCTTCAAAAGACGCATGAAACCTTTAGTTAAATTGGCATAGTTCACTATGAAACGACTCAGGAAGTTAGCCTTCCCCTGTAAACCTTGAATTTTTTGAATGTTGCATGGGGGAGGCAATTGAAGTATTACCTCAACCTTCATAGGATCTACCATGATCCCATGCTCAGAAACTATGAATACTAAAAGACAACCAAACCTAATGCAAAAGATGAACTTGTGAGGGTTCAACTGAATGCGATAATAACAACATCTCTCAAATATTGATCGAAGGTGAGTGGAGTGACCGACTCTCATGTGAGAGTGAGCAACGATATCATCTACGTAAGCTTCAAAAATTTGCTCAATATCGTGAAATGCAAAGGTCATGGCACGTTGGAATGTTTCTCCGGCGATTTTAAGACTGAAAGGCATTTTCTGGTATGAAAAAGTACCCCAAGGAAAAATAAACGTTGTCTTATGTTGGCCCTTAGGTTTGATATGGACTTGATTATACCCTGGAAATCCATCTATAAAACAAAATACTTCGCTTCCTGCACACTTGTCAAGAATATGGTCAATTAAAGGAGTAGGGAAGTTATCTTTAGGACATGCCTTGTTCAAGTCTCTAAAATCCATACACATGCGGATGGTTCCTTTATTTTTATTTACATGAATGGCATTGGACACCCATTCAGTCAAGGGAACTAGGTAGATGGAACTAGCATTAAATAGCTTCTCTACTTTTTCCTTAATAGCGGGGGCCTTCCTAGGATTAACAGTTTTAAGATGTTGTCGAATAGGTTTAACATCCAGATAGGTTTTAATATCATGCTCGAAAATGTTGGGGTCAATCCCTGAAATATCTTCATATGAAAAAGAAAATACATCTCATAATTATTTGAAGATATTGGTGTAGATATGAATTTCTTCAGGAGAATAATCCACACCGATATATATGTTCTCAATTTTACCAGTGATACGAGATATGTCGATCGTGAAAGTAGGAGAAATATTATCCACGTTTCCTTCAAAATAAACACCATGCATATCTAATGGATCCACGATGTGAATGACCATCTCACTTAAGGTATATCTAAAGTCATCCTATTCGATCTTAACAAGCTCTGGGAGAAAATAGTATCGATGATACATATCATCCCAAGTCCTATCAGGACCAGACATGGCCTCTAAGATGGCTTCATCTGAAGGTAAAGTAACACTAAGGAAATCATGTGAACAAGATGATTGAGTGGACCATATGTGCTCTAAAACAGCTTCCACCTCGTTCATCCTTGAGGAGGAAGGATTTGTTTCAGAAATAGCGTCAAGAATATCCTGATACACAACTTCTATTGCTGACAATGACATTTTCATCCCAATGTGTGATTGACCTTCGTACAACATAGTCAGGGAAGGTAGGGTCCAAGGGTCATTGAGATACGAAGTACGAAAAGGAATGGACCTCATCGATGATGAAGACTCACTAGAAATAGCATGAATATGGTGAATTGGTGCCATGAAATCAAAGCTACCCATCAAATAGGAATAAATTCTGACACCAACATCCTTAGTTTCCTGCTGACAATTATCAATCATAGGGGCCAAAGGTCCAATTGATGCACTAGGCCTAGTGTGCGAAAAGGACAATTGATCAATCATCACTATATTCCCTTCATGAGGAAAACATAAAGTACATAAAATAGACGACACACCGGTTGTCATGGAATAATTCCAATTACGCCCTAGTAGTAAATTGTAGTCGAGAGGTGCATCAACCACCTCAACATCAACTTCCACAGTCTTCCCACCTAACTAAACCGAAAAAGCGGGGAGGATTACATGGGGTCGAAATGAATTACCATCAAATGCGATCAACATAGTCATATATTGAGATAGGGTCAGAGATCCAATGGCTTTCCAATAGGTTAGGGACATCATGCATGTTGCAACACCTTCATCAATTACAGTACGTTTGATGGCAATTTTCGTGTACTCCATATGGATTTGAAAGGCCATGTGGTAAGGTAAGTGAGGCTTAACATCCGTGACATCAATCTTGATAACCTTTGAGCCACATGGGTCAAGATCTCCTAACATAGATAACAATTCGTTCATCTATGAAGGACACATCTGATGCACCTCCAAAGCTGAGATCTCACAAGGGGCTTGGCCCAAATCTTCGACGATCAAATATTTCTGGGCGACTCTTGTTAAGCCCTAAATAGTGTCAAATTACCCCTTAATTGGGGCATAATACATTAGTAATGTTATTTTATTTATGTCTACTTGGGCCCATTAGTTGTAATTGTACCTCTTAGTCTCCTATATATACCAAGGAGACATTTTCATTTAGAATCATCTTGTATTGGGAAATTTATGTGGTGTATAAGGAGGTTTCCCCCTCAGAGAGGCTTATTATCTGGAATTCTATATTTTTCAAGGCGGTGAGTACTTATTCTGAGGTTGTTCTATGCTATATGGATATTTGGTTCTTAACATTTGGTATCAAAGATCAAGGTCTTTGGGTTTCGCTGTTACATATGAGACACCTTGGAATTTTCTCTATAATTTGTTTTCTACAATGTTTCAGAAGGAAATCCTTGGAGGATATTTAGTAGACGAATCAAATTACGTTGGGTTACAATTTCAGCTCCTAAGGCTTTATACTTTCGGAGATATAACCTGTGTAAGATAGGGTTCTGGAATCATCCTGGGTTTAGTCATCGTAGATATTTCTCTATGAAATATTTTTTGTAAAGTTTCAGACTCTGAAATCCGGAGGAAGTTCACAAAAATTATTAAGGTATCTGTGATAAAAATTTAAGCTTCCGCGTCATCTTACATTTGTAGATACACCTTATGGAATATAGGGTATCTGATTAGTCTTATTAACTAGTCTCAATAAGGTGTTCTGGGTAAAAAAATCATAAATTAATCCTCGAGTATCCAAATTGAGTGAGACCAGTTGCATTGGATAGTGGACAATCTGTAGTATTTCTGGTACAATTTTTA
Source organism: Picea sitchensis (assembly GCA_010110895.2). Taxonomy (NCBI): domain Eukaryota; kingdom Viridiplantae; phylum Streptophyta; class Pinopsida; order Pinales; family Pinaceae; genus Picea; species Picea sitchensis. Next base: position 163,186 of record SNQJ01S0028707.1, read on the forward strand.
GAATTTTATATCAATTATTTAGTGTGGGGAGTTCTAGACAAGTGAGATCACTTGGAAAGGCCAAAAATCAGCAATTTATGGGGAAGTTACCATAAATTCCACTTGTCACATCCAATTTTGATCATACATGTGGCATTGCAAAGAAGAAATATTAGATAACTCCAAAAAAAGAAATTTCTATACCCAGAAGGGCCCAAATTTTGGAGATACAATAAAAGAAAGATTGTCTAGAAGAACCACCTCAAAATCAAGGTTTAAAGTGATACTTGGCCAACATGCCACCAAAAAAGGGAACTTCTACACCAAATAAGCCTCTAGACAATCCTACTTGAACTCTTGATGAAGGTGAAGAAATGCGTAGGGACATAAATGATTTACAAAAGAAGACAATAACAAAAGATGAACTACAAGGGATGATGGATTCAACAGAAGCTAAGTTGGAGGCAATAATGGATTCAAATATGGATGGTTTAAAAAGGGAGATCATGGAAGAATAGAAACATTTCCTAATAGAGAGGACACCTGAAAGTGAAAATGTATCCCATGAATGTCATGATGAGGACACAAGGAAGATGAATCAAGAATAAAGAAACTCTAACTTTGGGTTGAATACCAACCACTTTCCTAAGATCAATATGAGGAAGTTTGATGGAAAGGACCCAATCACATGGATACTTCAGATGGAGAAATTCTTTGATCTACATAATGTGCCACATACACAAAAGTTACATATTGCTTCTTTATATTTAGAACCCAACCAATTTGTGTTGTATCAATGGATTTGTTCTTGCAAATCACTCGTCCTTGTTGAGGAAAAGATATGAAATGATCTTACTCAATCATTTTTAGATTCTGCTTGGATAAAGAAAAATAGAATGGAATATCACCCTATGTTTATAGCCAACAAAAATAACACCCTAACTCACAAGTATTAATTACAAAAAAGCTTGCTGGAAATTTACTTTTTATGTAATTTTTTGAATATAATAGTTGCTGAAATAAATGTGAAGACAGAAGTAAAGACACCAAGATGATAATCAAGACAAATGAGACATAAAGCAATCCTTTATTTCATTCCAATTCACCAAAGAGTCATTTTCTTTACAAAATCTCATACAAAAATCTTGGACCAAAGTAAAACTTAGACATCCCCAATGGAACATACAAAAGGAACTCTGACAGAAAACCAAAACTGAACTCTAAAAGCTAGATCATCTTGCCACAGATTGCTGCCCACTCGACTATGCACAATATCCTTTGTCAGTCATGAAAACTAATTCACAAATAGACAAGTCTACACAGACTATCAAAGATAGATCAACACCTTTGAAAAACAAGTGTCTGAATGATGTGATTTAGCCCTGAATATTGTTGTCTACAATAATACCCCGCTATCATAAAAGAGAATTAGGCTTGTGATGAATATATGAATGAATGAAAAATGAACTATCTAAACATAAACTCAAAGAGAAAACCTTAGTATGCTTATGCTTCTATCCCTTTGTTCCTCCCTTTCCTTTTTGTTTTAAACAATTTAGAATTGGTTGAAGTATTTGAACCAACTCATTAGTTAAGTTAATTAAAAGACTCAACCAACTTTAGTTAAGGGGAAAAAGTAATAATCATAATAAAGGTCATAAATAAATAATAACTAGTAGGTGGGACCCCTTGTGACTCCCTTTAGCTCATATCAATCATAACAATTATAAAATAACTATTTAGTTAAGTAAACACCTCCTTGTGTCTCCCATCCACATATCCACATTTGACAATTTAGCTCATGACATTTGAAATTATTTTCAAAAAAATATTACTCATGTAACCAAAAATAAAACATGTTGTCCAAAGTTTCC
>SNQJ01S0028708.1:30360-45050 GCA_010110895.2 Picea sitchensis
TTTTTTAGGAGGTTTGTTAGGGGGGCAGTTAAGTGAGCATAGTTTTTGACAAATCGTCAATAGTATCCTGCCAAGCCTAAAAATCCTCTTAGTTTAGATATGCTTTTTGGTCTGGGCCACTCTGTAATTGCTTTAACTTTGTTTGGGTCTACCTTGACTCCGTTTTTGGAAATAATGTGACCGAGGTATTCTACTTCCTCTTTGTCGAAGGTGCATTTTGACATTTTTGCATAGAATTAATACATTAATACATACATTCACTTCTTGTTATTCACTTCTTGTTATTCAATTTGCGTATTCTCTTCTTGTTATTCACCTTGTATTGGTAGGGTACTCTTCTACGCTTCTTTCTATATGTCACCAAGTTCCACTTGATCTGGTCGGCATCCATCATGATCAGTTCCAAGGGTTCCTCCTTCTTTCCCTTATCCTTTCCTCCTTCCATTTCTCCCTTTTCTGTTAGTGCTTCTCCCCTTCCCCCATGCATGCAGGGAAGTTTAGCTTTCCAACTCCATTGTCATTACACCTTTGTTGTATAATAGTATCTTGATATAAGTATACAATGATATGATGTAACTTCCTTGAGGTCCACATAGAAATTCTTGCTCTGCTGTGTTGTACGACTTTGTTGTATCTACTGCAAACTCTGTTATAAAGCCTACGACAATATTGTCGAGCCAAGAGTCTTCCGCTCAGGTGAATTTGTTGTTCACATGTTGTAACTACTCAATTTGTACCGGGGTCCACTCTAATTGTTGCATCCGGTTCATTGTGTGGTTATCCTTCAACTTTAGTATCCACTCCTGCAATAAGTCTGGAAAATCACAGAAAAATACTTCGTGTAAATCAGTAAAAACGTATTTCTCAAGATATTTGCGGGGTGGTATTCTAGGGTTTCTTTTATATTTCTATGAAAACTCCATCTCTTTTTTCCTTATCTAGATTTTGATCTCTGCTTTTGTGGGATTACACGGTCTCAACATCCCCTTCTAGTGGCTCATTGTTTTCTTTTCTTCTTTAATATTCTCTTGCTCCGCCTCTCAGAAATCTTACGTATCTTTTAGAAGATATTCAACATATCCCATCTACTCAATCCTCTATTGTTCCTACCAACGACAACGAAATCATTTGTCAGTTACTCTTCATTTATATATCCCTTCTCAGTTTGTATTGAGTGACCTAGGGTTCATGTCTGTTTGGGTTTCCAACAAAGCCTCTAAAACTATTGGCCCTCATGGTAAACCATAAGGCAACACAGTGCACAAGGAGGACTACACCGTCTCACTTGAGACAGTCTTAATGGGTGGCTGCAATAATCATGTGTTTACAGCCTAGGATTGAGTGAGAGATATGATAACTATGTATTGAGAGTGATACTATAACTTATTTATGCAGTATACCATTATCATGATTTATGCAAGAAATATAATAACTCATTCATTTAGAACATCTATATTTGTTGAGACAATAAAGAAATACATGCATTCAATCACATAACACATATGTTATCTTGGTTCACCCCCCCACCTAGGCTACGTCCACAAAGATTTGGATCTTAGCTCTTTTATTATAGTCGTTTTGTCACTACAACACTGCACAATTTACAATTCTCCTCTATCGGGTTAAAATCTGTTATGAGGTGGACTAGATCACACCAGGATCCTTAGCTTGTGATATAACACTCAATATCTACCCTCCTCCAGCCTCTCTAGATCAACAACTTACAAAAGTAGTTCATACAACAAATTATCGTATATCATTTGCTTTCTTGTATTCGTCTCTCTATATCTCTAACAACTTGCTACAACAATTTTCTTTTTCTATGAGACCTAGATAACTATATTTATATGTTTATGGCTCTTCGGCCATTAAAATACATTACCAATACCCTAACCCTAACGTCATTATGTCTTCCATGCATGCGCGCACGTTGTTCTTCCTTCTAGTTGTCACTTTCCTTGTGCAAGCCTTATTTCCCAAAATCACCTTGTTTTTCGCTTTGGTCTGCTTCCAACAATCCCTAATCAGATGGACAAACAGAGAGGGTCAACCGATTAATTGAAGATATGATGAGAATGTATGTGATGGATAAACCATCTAAGTGGGAATATTACTTACACTTGGTTGAGTTTGCATATAATAATTTGTATCAAGCTTCATTGAGAATGAGCCCATTTGAAGCCTTGTATGGTAGGAAATGAAATACTCCAGTGAGCTGGGATGACCCAATAGATAGAGTGGTACTTGGGCCAGAGTTGCTCAAGGATATGGAAGACCAGATGGTTAAGATCAAGCATAATTTGAAGGAATCTCAGGATAGACAAAAATCTTATGCAGATAAGAATAGGACAGCTAGAGAATTTAAAGTAGGGAAGCATGAAGTTTTGAAAGTGAATCCCAAGAAAATCTCCTTGAAATTGGGTAGTTTTACAAAGCTAGTAGCCATATTCTATGGTCCATTTGAAATATTGGACAGAATAGGGCCAGTTTCATACATGCTTGCACTGACTTCTTCCATGAATGTGCATAATGTATTTCATGTCTCTTTACTAAAGAAATATGTACATGATCCTAACCATGTTATTGATTGGCATCTGATTTAGGTAGAGACAGAGGGAGACTTTCAGGTTCAGCTAGTGCGGGTATTGGACAGAAAGGTCAAAATTCTCTGGAATCGATTTATAGAGCTGGTAAAAGTTCAGTGGACCTTCTACGGTCCTAAATATGCTACCTGGGATCATGAAATGCAATGTGGGCAGAGTACCCGCAATTTTTTGAATAAATTTTGAGATTTTGATCTCTATTTTGTATATGCACTGAGGACAGTGCCAAAATAAGGGGGAGGGGATGTAACACCCTAGGTTTTGAACCCCCATTTTAAATAATGTATTGTTACAATGTTGAGAGGCCAGAGGGCCCAAACAATTAAAAGAGGCCAATGTGCCTAAGAAATGTAATTTTTTTATCATTATTAATAATAAACATATCATTGGTTGCTAGATGGACAAGGACTAGAGTTCTAGGGGGCTATGATTCCACAAGAGAGGGGGCTTGAGGGGCTAAATGTTTATTCCTATTTTAATCACCCTTTTGTCTAAGGGAGTGGATCAGTTATGTGATCTTCTTGGGGGAGGCCAGGAGGTTCTTGATTCCCAATGAAATACGTAAACTCGCCCTTGGTCTGTTGGGGGGGTTGGTTTTTGGCTCGTTCGCTCATTCACTTCTTCCTATATTCCATTAAATCCTTCACACATTCATTCACTGATTGTTCATTGTTTTTCACCTTGGGTGGAGATCTCACTCCATTCATTTTGGTCACCCATTCATCTTCCTTATCTGTGTCTTGGCTTGAGGAAAGGAAAAGAACTATTGAAGAGCATCCATGGTATCATTGGCTGTAGAGGTCGATGGTGTAATACATCCATGACTTGAGGCTTGCATGTCTAATATGCATTGGCCTGTGCCTAGATTTGTTCACAAATGTGAGTCTTGAGAGTTCCAACATTGAGATTCTGGTCCAGTTGTTCCTTAGAAGCATCTTCTAGACCACTTTGTCCACATAGCCACTTTGTCCACATAGTCACCTATGTCCAACTTTTCCCAATTTTTCACTTGTCCATATATCCAATAGCCACTTGACTACTTAACCCATTTTCCTAATTTTAGGTTTAAACTTCTTATAACCACTTTCCATAATTAGAAAGTTCTCCATTTACTTTATTATTTAAATAATCCTCCTTGACTTTGTAACTTCATTTTATTATTTAAATAATCCTCTTTGACTTTTTCACTTCACTTTATTATTTAAAAAATCCTCTTTGACTTTTTCACTTCACTTTATTATTTAAATAATACTCTTTGACTTTGTCACTTCACTTTATTATTTAAATAATCCTCTTTGACTTTGTCACTTCACTTTATTATTTAAATAATTTCTTCTTTGCAAGAACTTTGACTTCTTTGACCTTTTGGGGATTCAAGCCAACATATGAGGGTCCTCCAACTTCGTAAGGCCATAACTCTCAAACCGTGAGGATTTATGTGGTGTTCCACATACCACCAGAAATGGCATGACATGTACTATCCATATAGAATAGTCTTACCTACAAATATATCAAAACTCATACCATTATACATAAAAAAAACTTGGGTCCATTACCCAAACCTTTGTGCTACCAGAATTTGCTACTGGACTTTCTTAAAGGGTTGACACCAATGAAAACCAATCCAATTAATCAATAGATGAAACCTCTTGTTCCTGCATTCTAAGATATAGTATTCCAAAGGTTTGATTAAGATTTGAAATGTTAGTTTTCCATTCATATAATAATAAGTTAAGTTAATAAGATATATCAAAATTTTAAGCACGTCGTTGATGGTTTTTGTTTCATCTTCATTTAGCACATATGGTTTCTTAGAAAAAATGAGTGTTAATTTATTTATAAAATTAACCAATCCATATCTAATTTATTTATAAAATTAACCAATCCATATCTAAAATGACATATATCATCATTGGAAATTTGTTGCAGGAGCATTCCTACACCCTTTATATAGAACATCAACATCAATATGGTGAATGTGGAGGAGAGCCACATTTGTCTCAACCACTAGATCCTCAAACTAGATCAATTGTTGAGGATTCACAAAGGTTTTTTCATAGGACATTGGAAAGAGCCCATGTTTCGTCCGATTATATAAGCCCGATTATATAAGCCTTTTTCATGTGATATCTCTAAATGTTGTGGAATGAATATTCTTTCAAGGTGATTGTAAGTTAAAAGGTGCCCACATTCTTATGGAATGGGTCCATGTGATGAATTTTATATCAATTTAGATGGGAGGGGCTCACATTCCAATTAAAGCTAAGGTTTCTCCTAACAATATTTTGTAGGAGACTATGGAGAGATTTAATCAGAGAAAGAGATATATACAAGGAAAAACATTAATTGTTTGAAATGGATCATTATATAATTTTTCATATCTATTGATATTTTCTGAGTGGAAAATGGGAGCCATCGATTTACAGGGCCAATTTTAGTTGCAGATCTCATTTTGGTGATTTGAGCCATTTTTAATGGAGGAAGGTTTAAATGGGCCCTTTGAATGAATGAATCTTTATGGATAACAAAAAACATTTTCCCACATCAACATATGGGTAAATAAGAATTTACTAATATTAGAGTCACTAAGCAGAGCAAGATCAAAATTCCCATAAGAAAAAACTACATTGATGAGGTTGAGGTAGATGTAGTGGCAATTTATGTGTCCAATGTGGTGATGGGAAGCCCGTACATGTGCATACGGCATGTGATCTTCATGAGGATATTAAACTAATATTTCCTGGTTAAGGATATAAAATCCTTCATCATCTACATGCACAAAGGTTAATTGAAAATATCCCTATAAAGTTCAAACCAAGCCAAGAAACTCATTAGAAAAAGTAGGAAGTTTGTATTTCTCTTCTTGAGACAAAATAAACAAGGATATGAAGTAGTAAGAGTATAGGAATATTTATAGGGATTTACTAAATATAAGAAATACCAATTAGAGGATCATTTGAAAGAGTACAAGAAATTACTATAATACCTTGAAGGGTTACCACTTAATAGGAAGTGCAAAATGAGGCACAACTATTTCCTGGCTCTCCATTGCCAACCACATGATTATATATATAAAAAAATCCACACTTGAAACAGATGAAGTGAAGAAACCATTACAAAATTGTTGAAGTAGGGACTAATTCAATGAAGTATCTCACTTTGTGGGTAGCATATCACCATGGTGCTTGTTATCGAACAAGTTGTAGGTTGGGAAAATCTTGAACCAACCACCAATTGGTGACAACTATGAGAGAATTATTGACCAAAATTTGGTCATCTATATTTTCCCTCTCTTGGATTCATAAAAGCCTTGATATCAAAAGAAGATATTTTTTTGAACTTTTATAAGTTCATTCTGCAGCCCTCGATCTCAGCTTTGTCATGCAGTTTTTGGATCAAAAATCTATTTCTATATGCTTAATTTATTCAATATTTTTTCCAAAGGTTCAACGAAGAGATTATGAAGTAATTTTCTAAGTTTCATGTTCTCCTCTCCATTTTTGAGTTATGACTAAGTTCTCTCATCACTTATTTTCCTCACCTTCCATCTCCACACTTAACCATTTTTCTATTTTCCACTCTACTCCTACTATTCTCATACTTAACCATTTTTCCATTTTTCCCTCTCCACTCTTCTCCTTTCCATACTTAGTCAATTTATCATATTCACGGAATCATGTACTCCTACTTTTTTGTTTTCTCATTTTCACGAGCCTGTCCGAGAAGAATCATTACTTAGCCATTTTTCATGCATGGAGGATTTGTGGGTTGGTGGACTCATCTCCTTACTTCCTTCACCTTCCCATCCCCACGAACCTGCCATGCTCCTAACTCCACTACTTACACTTTACCTCCCCCCCTACATCACCCTACGTCACCCTTATCCCTCTGCCACCTACAAATTACCCTAGCCCCCTCTCATCTCCTTACCCTCTCCCTGCTTAATTTTTTTTCAAAGTAATATAGCTCGCGGGAAGGCGAACACCAGTCATCCCTCACTCCCTTACTCACCTCACTCCCCAACCCTCCAACCCATTCCCGCAACCTACAAACTACCCTTTTAACTTTCGTTGTCTACAAATCCTCCCCCTTCCCCTCACTTACCCTTCTTCCTGCTCTCCTATACTTAACCATTATTCCAAAGTTTTATCCATTTAAACCATGAACCAATAAGAGCATTCAACATGGAATCATGGAATTGTGACACATGGAAATTTATGGAGGGAGACACGTGGAATAGTATTATTGGAGCATTACACATGGCAACATGCAAAAATAGACATATGACATGATGTGATTAAATGATTTGGAAGCCAATAAATTTAGGACACGTGGAAACATATTATTGGATGACTCATCACAGTTATTTGGCATGAGGTGGAGGACAACAAGATTCCAAAATTATTATTTTATTCAACAATTTCCTAAGGGTTGAATCCTCCAAACTCCGTAATATTCTCTCTCTGTGTTTCTTATTAAGTATATGTTCTACTTAAATTTATATACCATTGTATGATAAACACTCCCATGCATGTGGGATAATTTATATGAAGAAAAAGTGGAATTTTTATGAAGGGGCACGAAATTCATCCAAGGGTTGTGATTTACCCAAGACAATCGATTTACAGTGGTTGAGTGTTAATCTTGTAGAGTACATAACTTGAGCTCTGGGTATCGGAATCATGCAAAATTTATACAGTTGGAAAGTTATTTCTACGTAGAATATGGTGGTATAGGTTTCAAGTGATGAAAGTGTTGATGGGGCTTAAATACCTTGACTCAACAGTAGGAACCAAACCTGCCACTGAGGCCCAATTAGACTTTGTAGCATTTAAGATGGAATGGTTCTCCGGATCTTGTGATCCGACCAATTTATCGATGGGATTTGTGTTTTCTTGTGAAGTTTCTTCCTTTAGTTAGGACTGTTCTTTTCTATATTTTCTCTTGGGTGGGGCTGGTATGAGAGATGCAAGTCATTAGAAACTTCTTGACTAGTAACAGGATTGATTTTTAACTACTGGGAAGAGGCTGAGCTTAGGATAACCCACTGCTCAAACATGCAGACAATGATTCTATGCCAAAGGGCCTAGTACTAATACATTAACCAAATGAGCATCCAATTACTGTTTGAGAAACTAACTATCAGAAAGAAAGCACATATGTAATAAGATAATGGAAAGCAAAATAATTCATCTACCATAACCATGAATCACATAATAACACAACGATTTTTCTCCATCATGAAAGAAATGAACATCAAGACATTGCACCAGATAACTTGACAACAGAATTAATTGCTCTTACTCATTACTACACCATTCATGAAACAGGATAGGAAGTAGTTCTTCTCCAAGTCCAATCATATTGCATCTCATGGAAATAGTTTGTCTCTGGTCTAGAAGGACTTCTAAATTCATAGCAGTCTCAAAATAATTCTCCACACCCAAAAAGAAAGAGTTCTTACAACAACCATCAACCATGACTAATTGGTTGATGTCCTTATTTATAATATAAAATTCAACTAATATTAATAGCTAAGTACAGTTTGAGCCAAACAAAAATCGCCATGTGGCATGATCATCCAACAGTTTCTTTAATAGTCCAGCTGAGATATTTCTTGAAAAGGATGACTTCTTTCATATTCAAACCAACTGATAAATAGATCTTCACAAGTTTGAGCCCATGGGAATCTATGTTTTTCCATTGGGGTTTCATATACTCCTTTGATATATACTGCATATGCTCAATACTTTACCAATCTGGCATTTAGATGTTGTAGCATGGTTCGAGCTCTAATCGGATGTTTCTTGAATTGTTTCACTTGCCTTGGCCTTGCATCAGTTATATTTTTTCATTCTTCATCCCATAGCGAGTCTTTTTTGGTATGCATCTTGAACACATCGCTCAGGTTGATAAATTTATCAGGGGTGTCAAGCTTGGGGAGCCCAGAATCTTTTATTGCTCCGACGATTCAGCTTCGGTGCTTCTTTCGAGTTCTTCAACGAAGCCACAAGACAAGCTCTATTCGGTAGTCGGGAGGATTTTTTTTGCAATCAAGGTATAAGTAGTTTAGTGATTAAGAAACCTATGATAAGACATAAACAAAATGAAAAGATTGACGCGTACCTGTGTAGCTCACTAGTCTCGGTCGTTTTAATACTTACGTGATCCCAACCGCTCCTTCGAATGACCTATGATGACCTAGCCGTAGTCGCCACTCCTATTTGGTTTAAATGAATTATGTCAGTGTACCATAGGGTGGAAAATCAAGTACAACAGACATGAGTGTCTAAACCATCGTAGTGATCACTTGACCTTTGGGGCCGAAAGGAGACGCTAGAGATGAGCGTGCGTGTGTATGCTCCCAAAAGGTCGGATATCGTAAAAAGAAAGTCATTAAATGCTTCCAGAATTTGTATCATCAAGAGTGTCAATAATCAATCATCAATAACAGAGGTTCGATAGTTTAAAAAGATCGGAAGGATCATACCACACATTCCCTACAACAACTTTGATCGACAACGTTTACATGTTCTGGATTGCATCCGTCGAGCAGATGTGGTGCGTCGAGTCTTCAAAACATCATGTCGCGAGGCGTGAGTGTATTATTGGCACGCTCTGTTTTTCTCCTTTGTTTCTCTATAAATTCCAAGAGTTATGTGGGGAATTCTATGTATATGTCGAGCTTATATTCTCTGGAATTCTGGTCTGGCGAGTTTATCTTGGTGGAGTCTCGCATAGTAGTCCTTCATCACCTGTAGATGTCCGAGTCCCTATGTTGTTGCATTATGGGATCCCCTTCAAACACGAGACAGGGTTTTTGAGGCAGTCGGAGTGCCAGGTACGAGCCCTTGCATGCCTGGGACTCTTTCTTATTAGCTTCCTGTGTCCTTGAAACTTCAACAGGAGGTATAGACTCTTGCTTGGAGACGGTGTTGGCACTCCTAGCGAAGTTTGGGGTGGAAAAAGGTATGTCTGAGAGAGGTATGTTGGGAAACGTGCCTTCTCCAGAGAGGAAACCACGAAGAAGAGGAAGGCCTATGAAAGATACGAGAAAATGAGAGGAGGACTGCCTCCCCACGGAGTTGGGTATGTGTCCAACCCCTGAGGAGTATGTGATGCTTACCAATTGGTTGGAGCCGGCTGGGACTACTGGTAGAGGAAGTGAGAGACAAAAGGAAAGGGAAAAAGCATAGGGGCTTCCTGTCGAGGATCCCGCTCAGTAGTTAGATTGGGCCCAACTTGCAATAGATGAACTCTACCAAGAGAATAGAGAGTTACAGAGCCAATTGGCGGTGAAGAATTGAGAGTTATCGGTGTCCCAGGGTCGCGAAGGTAGCATAGTTTGGATCCAGCGACAACTTCAAGAAGTAAAAGATACAATTGTGCACTTACACGAGGTGTAGAGGATGACAAGGAAGTAGAATCAGAAGACATTACAAGGTGCGAAGGATAGTCTAAGAGAGGACCAGCGCTCATGAGATACATAGTGGGCGGGTTTTGGCCTTGCATCCTCAGAAGTGTCATTTGACAGTTTTTTCCCTCTTTTGTAAGGGCTTTGCATTCTTACTGTGACTGAGCCGGTTAGCCAGGTCATTGGGGTTGTCTACTTGTATGTAAACCAAGCCTGGGGGGATTTTTGATTGTATGAAGAAATTGAAAGTGTTTTGAATGTATCATGCTTCTTTCAGATGTGAATTAAATGTGTCTTCTTACTTAAATTTCTTTGCGCTCATCATGGGATTTTATAATTGTTATCATTGCATTTGTGAGTTCGTTAATGTATTCCATGTTAAAATTTCCAATATCGGTTGATGTTAACGTGGCGTTATTAAGCGGGGTCATTAAAATATCTAAACATAAAGAGAGCACCCAGCTAGCAGGTAATAAATGCACTTGGGCACCTCATATGCATCGAAATCACATAACGGGTTAGGTTCAATGGCTTTCGATGCTTGGATGGTGTCGGGAAAAGTAAAATTAATGCATGGTTTTATGTTTTGTGGGTTGACACGTTGTAACGTTTTCCAATGTCGAAACTGTATCGGGGGTCGAAAATGTCACTTTCCATTTGCGCGACGCTTACTGTTATATTTATCTACCGAAGCCGAATGGGTCGGTCTTCGGCACAATCCCTACCAAGGCTTATTCATAGAAAAGAAAGGATTTCACCAACCGACGTCGATAAAGGTCGGAAGTTGGCTACTTTGACTTCTCAAACGGTTTTCGCCACCTTTAACTTTTACAGATGTCGAACTTCTTAAGCGAGTCAGGGAAAATTCTAGGCTGTCGATTCCTTGAGTAGTTGTTAAGTCCCTTTTAGAGTTAAGATGACTCTTTGTTGTATGTTCAAGTAATCTTTAATTAATTCAATCATGAAACATATAAGATAAGCGAAGGTATCAGTTTCATACTGATGTGAAAAAAGTCAATGCAAAAGATCGAGTGGTACCCCTAAAAATAAAATGGTCATAGATTTTCTTAGGGTGTGTTGAGTGCTCAATAGAAAGTTGATACATTTTTCTCATAAATTAAAATATTATTCAACTGCATTTTTAATGGGCCTGCGTGACAACTCAACTTCACAAGATCATATCTTGAGATCCAGGCAACGAATTTGGGAAACATTTATATCGTTGGAAATATAAGAAGATGGATATCATGTTTGAAATGATTTCGATGGCTAAAAAGTTTATTATCATTCCTAGAAAATTAAAACACAAGCATCCTCTTTTAAACAGAAACTAATTAAATTTTAAAAATAAAAGTTTAATTAAAACTTTTATTAAAAAAGGAGAGGGACCCATTTTCAATATACTTATATTTATGATGTGAGTTCATTAATAAGGAATTAATGATGCATTAATTAAAGCGAATGTTTCAATAAGAAACTTGTATGGGAATTTCTAGAAGGGAGAAATCCTAATTGCTCAAGTAGTTAGAAAATGTCTTCTTAAAAAGAGAAGAGAGGCTTCATCAAGGGTTCCAATAATCATTATTTTCATGGATTCTATAGCCCTCAGTCTCATCTTAGTCATGCATTTTTCAGATCATAAATTTGTTTCTGTATTCCTAAGTTATTCAATATTTTGTCCAAAGGTTCAACGAATAGATTATGAAGAATTTTTCTAATTTTCTTGTTCTCCTCTCCATTTTTGAATTATGACTAAGTGATCTCATCACTTATTTCCCTCACCTTCCATATCCACACTTAACCATTTTTCTCTTTTCCACTCTACTTCTACTATTCTCATACTTAACCATCTTTCCATTTTTCCCTCTCCCCTCTTCACCTTTCCATACTTAGTCAATTTATCATATTTGCAGACTCGCAGACTCTTACTTTTGTGTTTTCTCATTTCCACGAGCCCATCCGAGAAGAATCATTACGTAAAAAATTTTTATGCATGGAGGACTCTCTAGTTGGTGGAATCATCTCCTTACTTCCCTTACCTTCCTATCCCCATGAACCCACCATGCTCCTAACTCCATTACCTACACTTTACCTTCCCCCCTACATCACCCTACGTCACCCTTATCCCTCTACCACCTACAAATTACCCTAGGCCCCTCCTATATCTATACCCTCTCCCTACTTAAACATTTTTCAAAGTAATATAGCTCGCAGGTAGGGGGATACCAGTGATCCCTCACTCCCTTACTCACCTCACTCACCAACCCACCAACCCGTTCCCTCAACCTACAAACTACTCTTTTAACTTCCGCTATCTACAAATCCTCCCCTTTCCCCTCACTTACTCTTCTTCCTATTATCCTATACTTAAACATTATTCCAAAGTTTTCTCCATTTAAACCATGAACCAATAAGATCATTCAACATCGAAGCATGGAATTGTGACACATGGCAATTTCTGGAGGGAGACACATGGAATATTCTTATTGGAGCATTACACGTGGAAACATACACAAATAGACATATGAAGCAATGTGATTGAATGATGTGGAAGCTAATAAATTTATGACAGATGAAAATATCTTATTGGATGACTCATCAGGGTGATTGGGCATGAGGTGGAGGACGACGAGATTCCAAAATTGTTATTTTATTCAACAATTTTCTAAGGGTCGAATCCTTCAAGCTCCATAATATTTTCTCTTCATGTTTCTTATTAAGTATATGTTGTACTTAAATTTATATACCATTGTATGATAAACACTCGTATACATGTGGGATAATTTATATGAAGAAAAAGTTGATTTTTTATGAAGGGGCATGAAATTCATCCAAGGGATGTGATTTACCTAAGAGAATCGATAGACGGTGATTGAGTGTTAATATTATAGAGGCCATAACTTGAGTTTCGAGTGTCAGAATCATGGAAATGTTATACTGATTGGAAGTTATTTCGACACAGAAGATGGTGGTATTGGTTTCAAGTGCTAAAAGTTGATACATTTTTCTCATAAATTAAAATATCATTCAACTGCATTTTCAATGGGCCTACGTGACAACTCAACTTCACAAGCTCATATCTTGAGATTCAAGCGATGAATTTTGGAAACATTTATATAGTTGGAAAGATAAGAGGATGAATATCATGTCTGAAATGATTTCCATGGATAAGAAGTTTATTATCATTCTGAGAAAATTAAAACACAATCATCCTCTTTTAAAGGGAAACTAATTAAATTTTAAAGATAAAAGTTTAATTAAAACTTTATTAAAAAAGGAGAGGGACCCATTTTAAATATACTTATATTTATGATGTGAGTTCATTAATGACGAATTAATGAGTCAATAATTAAAGAGAATGTTTCAAGAAAAACTTGTACGGGAATTTTAGAAGGGAGAAATCCTAACTACTCAAGTAGTTAGAAAATCTCTTCTTAAAAAGAGAAGAGAGGTTTCATCAAGGGTTCCAATAACCAGTTATTTCATGGATTCTGTAGCTCTCAGTCTCAGCTTAGTCATGCATTTTTCAGATCAGAAATTTGTTTACGTATGCCTAAGTTATTCAATATTTTGTCCAAAGGTTCGACGAAGAGATTATGAATTTTTTTTCTAAGTTTCATGTTCTCCTCTCCATTTTTAAATTATGACTAAGTGATCTCATCACTTATTTCCCTCATCTTCCATCTCCACACTTAACCATTTTTCTATTTTCCACTCTATTCATACTATTCTCATGCTTCACCATTTTTCCATTTTTCGCTCTCCCCTATTCTCCCTTCCATACTTAGTCAATTTATCATATTCGCGGACTCGTGGACTCTTAATTTTGTGTTTTCTCATTTTCACGAGCCCATCTGAGAAGAATAATTACTTATCCATTTTTCATGCATGGAGGATTCATGGGTTGGTGGACTCATCTCCTTACTTCCCTCACCTTCCCATCCCCGCAAACCCGCAATGCTGCTAACTCTACTTCCTACACTTTACCTTCCCCCCTACACTACCCTACGTTACCCTTATCCCTCTGCCGCCTACAAATTACCCCAGCCCCCTCTCATCTCCTTAACCTCTCCCTAATTAAGATTTTTGCAAAGTAATATAGCTTGTGGGAAGGCATACACTAGTAATCCTTCACTCCCTTACTCACCTCACTCCCCAACCCGCCAACCCATTCCCACAACCTACAAACTACCCTTTTAACTTTTGTTGTCTACAAATCCTCCCCTTTCCCCTCACTTACCCTTCCGCTTGATCTCCTATACTTAACCATTATTCCAAAGATTTATCCATTTCAACCATGAACCAATAAGTGCATTCAACATGTAATCATGGAATTGTGACACATGGCAATTCGTGGAGGGGGACACATGGAATATTCTTATTGGAACATTACACGTGGAAGCATGCAAAAATAGACAAATGATGCGATGTGATTGAATGATGTGGAAGACAATAAACTTCTGACATGTGGAAACATTGTTGGTTGTGGAGCCTAATTATCTTCCTGATTCAAAGTTCCTTACTTTCAGCCGTGTTTATACCCCATGAAGTATTGACACCCCATAAGTATGTACACTCTTCCACATGGGGGAGTGCAGAGGGGGGGTACCCCCTCTGCGGGGTCCGAGGGGGCTATCCCCTCGGCTGGGGGGTCTGGGGGCAAGCGGGCCCCC
>SNQJ01S0028708.1:48940-61303 GCA_010110895.2 Picea sitchensis
AGCACCATAGGGTATGTTTTTACTATAGGTGGAACAACAGTAAGTTGGATTTCAAAATTGCAAAAGGTTGTTGCACTTTCAACAACAGAGGTACAGTATGTTGCTACTACAGAGGCTAGTAAATAGATGATTTGGTTACAAAGGTTTATGGAGGAATTGGGAAAGAAGCAGGAGAAAAGCCGGTTGTACTGTGATAGTCAGAGTGCCATTCACCTTGCAAAGAACTCAGCCTTCCATTCGAAGATTAAGCATATACAGTTGAGGTACCACTTCATACGATCCACCTTGGAAGATGGACAATTGAAGCTAGAAAAGATACACACTAGCCAGAATCCTACAGCCATGTTAACAAAGGGAGTAACCAGGGAGAAAATGAGTTCCTGCTCAGTTTCAGTTGGTCTTCAAGAATGAAGATGAAAATGAGAAATTTGCCAGTTCCAAGAAGGTTCAGAGTCCAACATATACAACAACGGTGGAGTTGTTGAGATCAGTCTCCAAGTGGGAGATTGTTGGTTGTGGAGCCTGATTATCTTCCTGATTCATAGGTCCTTGCTTTCAGCCGTGTTTATACCCCATGAAGTATTTACACCCCAGAAGTATGTACACTCTTCCATGTGGGGGAGTGCAGAGGGGGGTACCCCCTCTACGGGGTCCAGGGGGCTATCCCCTCAACTGGGGGGTCTGGGGGCAAGCGGGCCCCCGAAGCAAAAATTGCCTTGTAAAAGTATATTGTAATTTCATTGTAAATATGGATCGTTCATTATAAGGTCACAGATCTAACAATAGAGATTATGTTAGGGTTTTTTTCCCTAGAAGGCAACCCTCTTTTATGAGGGAAATGTATTGCGGCTATGTATAGTGGTGAATATTGTATTCTGAGAGTGGAGGATGTGAGAGAAAGAAGAGGAAGTTATAGCGGGTTTTGTTGTAGGTTGTATCCCTTCATTTGTTGGATAATAATAAAGAAAGGACCTGTCAATTTCTCTGGTGGACGTAGCCCACACTGGGTGAACCACGTAAATCTGTGTCTCTCTTGTATTGTGTGTCTTCTATGTTTTGTTTCTTCATTTGTTTTATTTTATTGCTCCGCGGTCCTATTTTTCCAACAAACATCTTATTGGATGAATCTTTAGGGTGACTAGGTGTGAGGTGGAGGATGACAAGATTCCAAAATTATTATTTTATTCAACAATTTTCTAAGGGTCGAATCCTCCAAGATCTGTAATATTCTCTCTTTGTGTTTCTTATTAAGTATATGTTGTACTTAAATGTATATATCATTGTATGATAAACAATGCCATGCATGTGGGATAATTTATATAAAGAAAAAGTGGAATTATTATGAAGGGGCATGAAATTCATCCAAGTGTCGTGATTTACCCAAGACAATCGATCGATGGTGGCTGAGTGTTAATCTTGTAGAGGCCATAACTTGAGTTCCGGGCGTCAGAATCATGCCAAAATTATACCGTTGGATAGTTAGTTCGACATAGAAGATGATGGTATAGGTTTCAAGTGCTAAAAATTGATACATTTTCCCAGAAATTAAAATATCATTAATCTGTATTTTTAATGGGCTTGTGTGACAACTCAACTTCACAAGCTCATATCTTGAGATTCGGGCGACAGATTTGGAAAAATTTTATATCGTTGGAAATATAAGATGATGGAGATCGTATATGAAATGATTTCCATGGATAGACTGTTTAATATCATTCCGAGAAAATTAAAACACAGTCATCCTCTTTTTAAGTGAAACTAATTAAATTTTAAAAATAAAAGTTTAATTAAAACTTTTATTAAAAAATTAGAGGGACCTATTTTCAATATACTTATATTTATTATGTAAGTTTATTAACGAGTAATTAATGAGGCATTAATTAAAGGGAATTCTTCAAGAATAAACTTGTACAAGAATTTCTAGAAGAGAGAAACCCTAGCTACTCAACTAGTTAGAAAATCTCTTCTTAAAAAGGGAAGAGAGGATTCATCAAGGGTTCCAATGATCAATATTGTCAGAGGGGTAGGGTAGAATATCATAGGAAGAATAAGGTACAACCATGGATACATAATCAATATTTTGATCAAAATAAAGAAATCTCCATCTTCTCCATTCTTTCTATTCTTCTACACCACTTCTCATAGCTTTATGCTTGAATCTCGTATTTGGGCACAAGGTTGATTTCTTGAGTGTTTTTCTTGTATTCTTCTATAGAATTTTCTTTTATGATCATGGAGTATTTGCAGCCACATACATGGCTGCCAAATTTTTGGCATTGAAGAACATTTCTCATGAATAAAATTCACAAAGAATTGCTTCGGGGTTGATCTTAATTTTATCTCGTAACTTCGAGTTTTAAGTATGAGATATTTGAGGTTAACCTATCAATTTCACTTGTATTACTAATTGCAGTACTCTATTAAATTTATTTGAGATGATCAAATCATTCTCTCCTATTTATCATGAAGAAGATATGGATGCATTTATATATTATTAGGAAGATTGTGTGTGATGTTGATCACAATTTAATTCTGATGTTGAATCCCTCCTTCAATCTTTTCTTAATGTAAAAAGACTTTTGATGCACATAAATATCATATTGGGATATTCAAGAACTATTTTCATATAAATCCAAACAATAAATATTTGGGGATTGCTTCCTGACACTCTCCCTAATCCAGGATATTCAAAGATATATATTTTCGCCAAAGAGGAGAACCACCTCTCTAAAAACAAAGGGGTCTTAATGTCCTCATGAGTTTTTCATTTCGGTCCTGATGGATTCAAGTGTCAACAAACACCTACCCATTGTTACATTGGGAAGTTATTCCCATCACTTTAGAGGTGAGGTAGTCACCTAAAGGGGGGAACCCAATGGGCTAGGGGGGGATTGAGACGGAAAAAGTGATGTATGAACGAATGATCCTATAGTTCTAGTTCCTATATGTAAAAGGGAGCTCAGTAATGAGTATTGAGGGTTGATTGAGGTTTCCAATGCTTTGAGTGACCCATACAGAGATAATACCTGCCCAAGACACAAGGAAAGCCAAGATACAATCCAATATAATCAATTGGAAAAGAAATTTAAGTTTGATGTCCACAATAGCATTTGTTAGTAACAATATATATCAAAAATGAAATGTAACAATAAGATTATAAACAAGTGCTAGAAATAAAGTGAAATATGCAGGAGATAAACTAGCTAAACAATGGTGAAACTCAAGATCCAAAGACCAAGATACTAGCATGAAAAGGTAAGGTTGTTGTAAATATTTTCTGCGGAAATATAAACAACCTTACAGCTGTAAGAAACAACTTATTACAGAAAAAAAACCAGCCACCGAAAATACCCAAAACATTTCCAAAAGGTGCGCTAGGCCTAGTATTATAAGTGTGCAAACTTTGAGCATTTTTCAATGGTTGATTAGAGAGTTATTGAAGAAATTAGATTAGGGTTTCTACATCCCTGATGGCTGAAGATGTTAAGCCCTAATATTGGCTCATTACCCCTTAATTGGGGCATATTACATTAGTAATGTTATTTTACTCATGTCAGCTTTATTCCATTAGTTGTAATTATACCTCCTAGTCTCCTATATATACCAAGGAGACATTTTCATTTGGAATCATCTTGTACTTGAACATTTATGTGGGGCAAAAGGAGGTTTCCCCCTTGAAGAGTCTTATTATCTGAAATTATCTCTTTTTCAAGGCGTTGAGTACTTATTTTGAGGTTTTCTATGATATATTGATATTTGGTTCTTAACATATGGTATTAGAGCTCAAGGTCTTGGGGTTTCACTGCTACATCTGAGACACCTTGGAATTTTCACTGTAACTTTGTTTCTACAATGTTTCAGAAGGAACATCTTGGATTATATTTATTAGATAGATCAAGGTACATTGGGTTAAAATTTCATCTCCTGAGGCCTTATACTTTCAGAGATACATCATGTTCAAGATAGGGTTCTAGAATAATCCTGAACTGAGCCATTATGGAATTTTCACTATAAAAAAATTTCTGTAATGTTTCAGATCCTAAACTCCAGAGGCTATTCACGGAAATTAGTAAGGTATCTCTGGTAAAAGGTTCAGCTTCTGGGTCATCTTATATTTGTAGATACACCCTATGGAAGATAGGGTATCTGACTAGTCCTATTGACTAGTCTCAAGAAGGTGTTCTAGGTAAAACAATCATAACTTCTTCCTAGAGTATCCAAATTGAGTGAGACTAGTTTCATTGGATAGTGGACAGACTTTAGTATTTCTGTTACATGTTTCAGAATTTTATATCAGTTATTTTGTTCAGGGAATGCTATACAAGTGAGATCTCCTGGAAAGGACAAAAATAAGAATTTGTGGGGAGGTTACCGTAAATTCCACTTGGCACATCCAATTTTGATCAGACCTGTGGAATTGCAGAGAAGAAATATCAGAGAGCTACATAAAAGAAACGTTCATACCCAGAAGGGACGAAACTTGGGAGATACAACAGAAGACAGATTGTCTAGCAGAACCACCTCAAAATCAAGGTTCAAAAGTGATACTTGGCCAACATGCCACCCAAAAAGGGAACTTCTAAACTAAATAAGCCTCCAAACAATCCTACTTGGACTCTTGATGAAGGTGAAGAAATGCGTAGGGACATAAATTATTTAAAAAAGAAGATAGTAACAAAATATGAACTACAAGAGATGGAAGCTAAGTTGGAGGCAAAGATGGATGGTTTAAAAGAGGATATCATGGAAGTATTGAAAGATTTCATAAGAGAGAAGACACCTGAAATTGAAAATGCATACCATGAAATTCATGATGAGGACACAAGGAAGGTGAATCAAGAATGGAGAAACTCCAACTTTGGGTTGAAGACCAGCCACGTTCCTAAGATCGATATGAGGAAGTTTGATGGTAAGGACCCAATCACATGGATACTTTAGATGGAACAGTTCTTTGATGTCCCCACATAATGTACCACATACAAAGATGCAATTGCTTCTTTATATTTGGAACCCAATCAATTTTTATGGTATCGATGGACTTTTCATAAATCACTTTAAGTCACTTGAACAATTTCATGGAAGAAATGATAGCACTATGAGGATACAAGGAGCAATATCTTCTTTAGCCATTTGATAAATTTCAAGCAAAAGGTTTCATTTACAGAGCACATTGAGAGCTTTAAGAGATTGAATATAAAGGTAACATATATTCTAGATGAGCACTTGATTGATGTATTCCTTGGGAACTTTTAAGGACAACATTCAATATGAGGTTAGGAACCCAAATCATTGAATACCATTTAATTTGGCAAAGAAATGTTAAAGAAGTAAAAATATTGTTTTGGCTACTAGAAGGACCAATCTAACATCTATAGAGAACAATGCTTCTTCTTAAAACACCTCAACCTACAAAGGGTTGACACCTCAACAATTGGAGGAAAGAAAAGAAAAAATTTGTATGCTTTAATTGTGACAACAAGTCACGTGGGGACATAGGAATTGTGGTGGAAAGAAATTATTCTACATGGGTTGTGAAGAGGAAAAAGAACAACAACAAGAACCATCTCAAGAGATGAAAGCATTAGAAGCAATTTCATCACGAGAAGGTTGGCCCTCCATGATATCATGTAATGCATTGGTTGGAATTATCACTCCTCAAACCCTCAAGAGATCAAAGGATACATCAAAGAAAAGGTGTGGTCTAATTGATTTATGGCGATTACTCCTTAATTTCATTCACTATAAAATTCTTAGAAGCTCTCAATTACTTTACCTATCGATTAGAGAGTTTCAAGTAATGATTAGGATGGAGAACTATCAATTTCTCAAGAAAGTACAATAAGATCAATCTTACTATGGGGGAATATGTAATAGATAGTCCAATGATTTCTATACAACCCTAGGTGAATTAGCGGATGTTGTACTAGAATCCAATGGTTACAATCATTGGAATGAAACTTAATTTTCAAAGGTTTCATAGATTTTCATTTGGAGGAAAGAAATTGAGTTAAAGAGGTATCACAGGGAAACACGGTAAGGTGATAAGTTTTAATGACATGACAAAATTATTGAAAAGAGGGCATCAAGGAAACGTTATTACACAATATGCTCACTAGATCTTCAAACATCTAAACCATCTATTCCCTTAAGATCTTCGAGGGATCATTGATAAGCATTCTAAAGGTATTTGAGAGATATTTCCCAAAGAGGTCTTCTGCCCACTCGAAATCATCATGGAAATTCACTAATTCTGGGAGTGTTCCTCTAACATCAAGCCATACAGATACCATTATAGCCAGGAAAGAGTGAAATTGAGTGCATGGTTAAAGAAATGTTAGAGGTTGGAATTATTAGACCTATCTAAAGTTCTTACTCTACACCGATTACTAATGGTATTCAAGAAGAGATGACTCATGGCGTGTATGTCTAGATTATAAGAGGAAACTCAACAAGATCACTAATAGAATAGGATTCCATTCATCATTGATGAATTTTTAGATGAACTACATGGAGCAATCTATTTCAAAAATTGGACGTTCTACTCCCATTCTAGGAATCATCTAGAGTTAGAATGAAGGAAGAGATATCCCAAAACAACATTAGAACTCAGCATGAAGGCCATTATAATTTTTGGTCATGCCTTTTTGGCCCACAAATGCACCTTCCATTCAATTGTTGATGAATTCCATTTTCAAGCCCTTCCTTGAAAATTTTTGTTAGTATTTTTGATGATATACTAATCATAGCAAGTCGATCTTGGGAGGGTCGTGTGCAACATGTTGACAAAGTGCTACAACAACTGCCTACTAAATGAGCAACAACTATATACCAAATCATCCAAATGTTTCTTTGGGTGAAGGTAGATTATTTGAGTCATATTGTATCTCATGAAGGTGTCAGGAGTAGACCCTAACAAGATTAAAGACCATGATGGACTAGTCGATTCCCAAAACATTAGAAGAATCTTAGAGGAGTTTTTTGGGTTTGTGGTTACCACTGCAAGTTTGTTGACACTATGGAATATGCACTTAACAACACCTTTAGCACTAACTAAGAAGGATGCATTTCATGGACTCGAGCAACTAAAGATTTTGAACAACTTAAAGGGTGATGTTACAAAGCTCTGTCTTGACCACTCCAAATTCACAAAACTTTATTGTGGAATGTGATTACTTACCGGAAATGGAATTAGTGTTGTCCAAATGCAAGAAGGAGGCCCACGGCTTTTGAAAGTCGACCACTCAAAGGGAAGGGACTTACACAAACATATTTATGAAGGAAATGATAGCAATACTACATGCAATGAAATGGAGTCCTTACCTAATGGTAGGCAGCACTTCAAGGTAAAAAGTAGATCATGATAGTCTTAAATATTTCTTGGAACAAGACTATCTTCAAAAGAACAATATGAAAATGGGTAACCAAGATATTGGATTATGATTTTGGAATCGTCTATAAAGAGGAAATAAGCTGGTGGCGTGGCAAATGCACTCTCAAGAAAGGATAGAGATGTTGAGGCCTTTCTACATTGCTTATCTCGATCATCAATGGTGGATAGAGAGCAGGGATGAATGGAAGAATGACAAAAGTGTGGACTCTCTCATTCAAAGGTTGCGACGGAGTTCCGATTAAATGGATACATTTATGGAAAAAGTTTCACTATGGTACAAGATGCGGCTTATATTTATGTAATAACTCCAAACTCAAACAAAGGTACTATTAGGTGCACCTCTCTAGTTGGAGGTCACTTGGGATTTTTGAAAACCACCATAGAGTCATGAAGTATTTTTGGGGATGGCCTTAAAGTGATGTTCAAAGGTTTGTGTGAGAGGAATTTTTGGTTTTCAACAAAATAAGGTGGAAACAATTAAGACCCCTAGGTGTTTTACAACCATTATACATCCCAAGTTAGGCCCATTGGGAGAGGTTTCCATGGATTTCATCCAAGGGTTCTTGAAGCCTGAAGGAAGAGTGTCATCATGGTGATTGTTGATAGTGATGCGACCAAGTCGCGCACACTTTTTTTACACTCTCTCATCCATTCAAAAATAGTATAGTTGCCACTGCATTCATAGAGGCAGTTCAAAGGCATAGCAGCCAAAGATTGTAAGTGAAAGAGATTCCATATTTACTGGACATTTTTGAACAAAATTATTTTTTTCTTGTTTGGGTACTCAATTGGCTCATAGCTCATCCTATCATCCTGATGCGATGGACAAAACCAAGATAGTGAACAAATGTCTGGGATACCTTCATTACTTTGTCTCACGATAAGCGAGAACAATGAAAGTTCAAATGGTTACCCTTGGCATAATAATTGTAGTGCCCTTCCCTTTCATCTTGAAAAATGACACTATTTACTTGGCATATGGATTACCCTCCTTCCATCACTTCTTCTCTAAAATAAATATATAGGGTTCAAGCGGTGGAAGATCACGCCGAGCATCAACAACAAGTTCTCAAATCTTAAAAGACAACCTGACCAGCGCGAATCGTATGAAACAACAAGCGGATCAACATGGTAGTGAAAGAATTTCAAGCAGATCAACATCGTAGTGAAAGAAGTTTTGAAGTAGGGGATTGGGTGTTTTTAAGACTACAACCATACAAACAGATGTCCCTCAAGCAAGACAAGAAGGATAATAAATTATCACCAAAGTACTATGGACCTTATAAGTTCTTGCAAAAGATTGGTACTATGGTATACAAATTGGAGTTGCCTGCATCTTCACGAGTACACCCAGTTTTCCATGTTTCATACTTAAATAAGGTTATAGGTGACAAGATACCAGTTCAAACTATATTTCCAAAACTTGATGAGGAAGGAAAAATCATATTGAAGCCTGAAGCCATCATTGACACAAGAATTTTCCAGCTAAGGAATAGATCCATTTCAGAGTATCTCATTAAATGGAGGAAACTACCGGTTGAAGATTCAACTTGGGAAGATGAGTCTTTTATAAAGAAGCATCCAAAGTTACTCAAGTGTTGCGAAAAACACTTGTCTCAATGAGAGGGGCATGTTAAGCCCTAATATTGGCTCATTACCCCTTAATTGGGGCATATTACATTAGTAATGTTATTTTATTCATGTCGGCTTTATTCCATTAGTTGTAATCATACCTCCTAGTCTCCTATATATAGCAAGGAGACATTTTCATTTGGAATCATCTTGTACTTGAACATTTATGTGGGGTAAAAGGAGGTTTCCCGCTCGAAGAGGCTTATTATCTGAAATTATCTCTTTTTCAAGGCGCTGAGTACTTATTCTGAGGTTTTTCTATGTTATATTGATATTTGGTTCTTAAACGTTTGTAACATCAGCAATAACTACTCCTTTATAGGGGAGGCCATAGTGGTTGAAAGGTTCCCTAAGCACAAGGAACAAAACCCAAGTTGAAAAAAGTTAATATGGCAAGAAATCACGTTTCCCAATGCAATATTTTATTTTTCCAATGCAAGAATATTCAGATTAGTGCCTTTAAACTTGGGTGAATTGGGTCTTTAAACAAAATTTAGATAAAAAAAAAAAAACCTATGGGTGTAAACCCTCTTACTCCCTAGGGTATGCCAACCGAACTTAGGGTAAATCTAGGAGGGTATACACACTTGTATTCCTCCTAGCAACCCTTGCAAAAAAGAAAGACTTAAAACCTTAACAAAGAGATGAAGCAATGATGGAGGGTGTATCAACCATACTCCTCCCTAGGGTTTCCACCAACAATAAACAAAATAATCAAGAAATAAATAGCATATGCACATTTTTCCTTACCTAATCCAATAAAATGTGATATATGTTAGACAGATGGTCTAGATTGATGGACAGTTCAATAATTGGTTGTCATTGATGTCAAACCTTGGAGAGTGATGTTTTATATTGATGTCAACCCTCAAATATTGATGTCAACCCTTGAGTATGTCTGGTAGCATATTACGTTAGCTCTAGAGGTATGGGTAAAGAACCCAAGTTTGGTTGAAGAATAATGTAATGAAGATCGGTGTATATGCAGGTAAGAATATTCTATATGGATATTGTCGTAAAATTGGCTTAGGTTGATGGAAACTTGGTATGTATTGTTGGTTTTCATTGATGTCAACCATTGGATATTGATATTGTATATTGATGTCAACCCCTAGTGATTTATTTCAATCCTTGGAGAAAGTCCGGTAATGAATTATGGTAGCACAAAGGTTTGGGTAATGGAACAAAAAAAAATTGATGTATAATGGTATGAGTTTTAATATATTTTAAGGTAATATTATTCTATATGGTTAGTACATGTCATTCCATTTCCGGTGGTATGTGGAACGTCACATAAATACTCATGGTTAGAGAGTTATGGCCATGTGAAATTGGAGAACCCAGGTTTGGGTAATGGACCCAAGTTTGTTTGATGGATAATGGTATGAGTTTTGGTATATTTTTGGGTAATACTATTATATATGGATAGTACATGTCATTCCAGTTTTGGTGGTATGTGGAACATCACATAACTCCTCACAGTTAGAGAATTATGGCCATGTGAAGTTGGAGAACCCTCATGAGTCATCTAGAAGCCCCAAAAGGTCAAAGTGGTTTAAGAGATTTTAGAAGGTAAATAATAAAGTGAAGTGATAAGTGTACTATAACTCAAACTGATTACAAAATAAATTATTTAAATAATAAAGTTAATGGATAGATTACTAAGTGGACAAGTGGTTAGAAGTGTTGGCAGGAATTGCAGCTTGCAAAGTTTGCACAGGACATGTTTTTGTCATTAATGTCAAACTTTAAAATGTCAAAGGGGAAGTTTGTTGGTCAGTTTGCACAGGCACCGTGGATCAGTTTACATAAGCACAGCTTGAATTTCGGAGATCGTCACTACGGGAGTTTCTATTTCGGGATTTTTTCATGGTAAGCAAAAACTCCAACATCACGAAGTCCCGAATGCCAAAATACCAAAAGGGACACACGTCACATGATTTTGGGAGTTTCTATTTCGGGATTCCGAGAGTTTCTATTTCATGATTTTTGCATGGTAAGTAAAAACTTCAACATCACGAAGTCCCGAATGCTGAAATACCGAAACCACGATAGCAATTCATCTCGATGAATGATTAAGTCATATCCGTTGGATTAAGCATTGGAGGAGTAATATAAGAGTTGTATATGACCGTTGATCTGTCCTCGAGAAGTTAACGAGAACTGTCTGATCTATGTCCACCAGATCAAATGTGAAGCCATCAGATCATTTCAGGGTTCGTGACTTGGAGTGTCGAAACACTTCATCACAGAAATGTCAAAACGTCGAAATGCGAAATGCCGAAACGCTGAAATGCAAAACGTCGAAAATTTCAAGGTTCGTGACTTGGAGTATTGAAACACTTTATCACAAGAAATGACAAAACGATGAAATACCCTTTTGGTGTAGGCAGTGGTTACCACCGATGGTCATGTGAGAGGAAGGAGCTAGCACAAAGCTAAGCTCTATTTCGGGGTTTTGTAAGTTGAAGTGTCAAGACTCTTCAACACAGGATTGTCGAATTGTCGAAATGAAAAATGTGAAATGCATTTTGATTAACCTGTGGTCATGGCCAATGGACATATGGGTTAGCACAAGTGGCTTTCCAAAGTGCTCAAGGGTTATTTCGTGCTGAAAAAATAAAATAGGGAACAATGCTGGTTAAATGTTTAAACTGATCATGTGGATATTGTTCATCTTGATGCCTTGGCCAATAAGAATTACTGTAAGGAAGTTATTCAATTATTGTAACTGATTCTTTGAAGCCTGAGGGTTCGATTGTATGTGTTGATGATACAGGAAGATATATAAAGTGAATGTTGCAAGAAAAGAAAAAAAATAAAGGGATCATGGGAGATATATGGGTCTGTAAAATTTGAGGAAGAGAAAAGACAGAGGAGGGAAGACACATACACAGATTGATAAATCTAAGTGTTCTGGTCAAGAATAAATTGTGCAGAGAGGATTTGAATTCTTAATCTTTGACAAAGAAGATAAATAGTTGGTTTGTAGGTTCTTAGTGATAGAGAATGATTTCAGGGTGGTAGGGAGGAGCAAGGGGAGATTGTAAAAGTCTCATGTACAAGTTGGTGCTTGTACATCCGGGAGTTGTAGCTTCCATTCAATAGGTGCTAAAGAAACAAAGGTAGCAGCCTCATCTGGGTTGTAGCTCAGATAAAATAAGAATGTAACGAGGAGTTGGAGCTTGCCTTTCATTCATAAGAAGAAGAGGTTTTTCCCTTTTGGGTTTCCTCATGAAAAATCTGTGTCATTGTCTGTTTAAGTGATTGCATGTTTATTTATTTGAATGATTTGTAGCAAGACATACAGTAACTATGTTCATTGAGTAATATGTTAAATA
>SNQJ01S0028708.1:75957-85996 GCA_010110895.2 Picea sitchensis
ATAAATGTTTTATCTTCTCGGGATTTCTGGGCTTCTTGCCCTGCATACGCAACCATTTTATATCATTTCCATTGATCCTTTAAATTATATTTCTCAGGTCTTTAAATGTGATCTATAAATAAATTATTACTTGGTTAACCATACTTGTTTTCCTTAATTAATTTTACTTTATGATCTTTAAACATTTATTTAATTAGGGTCGTTACAGTTAGAAAAAATCAAATTTCACATAGTTATTAACATTTTTTATAAATAACCAACAATGCAGACATATGCCTTATATTTTGCTTGAAAAATAACATACCGGTGTTAGAAAAAATCAAATTTCACATAGTTATTCACAATTTCTATAAATAACATACCAGTGCTTTGTTTATGCTACATATGAAATTATATGTCCATTATCATTCAACTTGTGGGTATCATGTAAATAAATTAAAATACATAATAATTATATTAGTTGAAATTATTTTCCAATTAAGAATGGTAGGATAGGAAATGATAAATAACAATTATATTAGTTGAAATTATTTTCCAGTTAAGAATAGTAGGATGTGAAATAATATTTGTTGGGATTATATACCAACTAATTTGATTTGAGAGTGTAAACCAATTTAGATCAATATTTATGTTATGGAGTGTACTCATATTTAGTTAAGTTGTTTCCAACTAATATGAAACTAGCTCTATTTTCTTTGCTTATTTTAGTCATGTAATTCTATTTAGTTGAGATTCTTTCCAACTAATATGGAGCTAGATCTTATTTCCATTATTAAATCCTCTTTTCACTCAAGGTAGTTGTGTAGTTTGTTAGTTTGTTTTATTAGTCCTTCTTTAAAAAGAGAAGACTAAAATGTGTTGTAAGGAGGAGAGACTTGGACTTGGACAACGAAATCAAATTGAATATTGGAGATCATTAAAGTATGTTGTAAGGAGGAGAAAATTCAACTTGGACAAGGAAATCAAATTGAGTATTGGATATCCTACAATATCAATAGTAAAATAATTCTTTCTCATTTCCATTTCAATATCAAAATATCCTTACTAAAATATCCTAATAGTAAGCTCACTAAATTTTATAGGATATTTTAATAGTAATCTCATCTCAATATCCTTACACATTAGGAAATTAATATCAAAATATGATATTTCCTAAGCTTTTACTATATAAGAAGATCTCTGTTTATTCATAAGGAAACTCCTTAGCCTATCCATCGTCACTTTGTAAGGCAGAGATTTATATGAGGCATATCTGTCCATATAAAGCAATTTGTCATCGTCAGTTTGTAAGGCATACATTTATATCAGGCAGATCTGTCCATATATATGAGTTTGTCATCGTAATTTTGTTCTTAGTTGATGTTTTGATGATCGATTCCACTCTCATAGAAAATTACAACTACCTCACAGCGTCGGGAGAAGATCCTTCACTGACCTCTGCCTCCTTCAATTTTGGTTCCCTTGGCAAGCGTGTGGTCTTTGGCTTCCTTGGAGGCATTTTTCTGCAAAGAGAGCACAGTTATACATCGTGTTGAAAAGATAATATTGATGTATAAATAAAATGAGACCTCCAAAACAATAAAATTAACACATACCTTTTCTTCGCACCAGCTTAATTTGGTTTTGAAATTATGAGAATCAAGTGAAACTCTTGAGACGCTCATTTTGCTTCTTCAACTTCTTTGGAAATGCAAAACTTGTGTGCATAATGTTGAGGTTCGAAACTGTCTTATTCATTTAAACACAGATAATACTTACCTTGTCGCATCACTTCTTCAATTTGGGGTGTAAGTGCGGTCCGACAAAATCTGTCCCAAGATCCGTATTATGATTGAGATTAAATGCAGTCGTAGGTTGGCGGTGCATGCACGCGATACATTGTGGTTCATTGGTGATTTAAAATTCCCATTATTCGATCATCGCATGGGGTAGCAACGTATGCAGAGTGAAAAATTAACTGGCCTATTAAATTGCAGAACATGATCTTATTTTGTGGTGAAAACATCCCATCATTCCCCTAATTTAAATGGGTGGATCATGAGTTAGCGATTTTCTTTAGACAATGTTCATTGATATCTCTTGGAATTTTTTTTGATGCCGATCCATCTTGTCGTACAACATTATTGTCGAAATGCTGACCTAGAAGTGTGACTAGGACATGGGGAAACCCAAGTTGACTCGGGATGAAACTAGGCCATACAAAATGCCTATGCGGAAAAGACATGTGGCATTTGAAAATGGATTCTTCATATAAGAGTTTTATTCAGAATCGAGGATTTTCGTTAGATAAGTGTTTTAAAAAACAATTCCTACCCTGCCGATGTCAAAAAAGTATAAAGAATCGATGAGCGACGATATGTTTAAACACGTTTTCCCAGATTATCCCCCTCGAAACTTGTCGATGCCAAAAAATGCATCGGTGATCAGCGATGGACAATGTGTCAAATAAATTTTTTTAAATGATTTAAATCTTTTATATTTCACCGACTTGAACAGATGCATCAGTAATCGGTTATCAGAGGTTTGTCATGAGCCATGTCAATCCTTATCCCTCTTATATTTCGTTGACAACTATGTGATATCAACCATTTCCTTAAACTTCTTTGAAAACAACCAGCGCAATCCTCCTTCATTTTTTCCCAATGTCGATGGTACATCAACGATTAGAGATTATTGTCACTATTTGGCCATTTTACTGCTCAGAGTTTTCTAATGTTGAACATAAGCGCCTGGGTCACAATTTTAGCAGTGAATTCTTAGTTAAAATGCCAAGTCTCTTTTAAATACAGAGGTTTCACTTTGACGGGTCCAAATAAATCCAACTTGATCGATGAAGAGACATGGAAACAAACTTAACGATCCCTACACAACAGACTCAATTTAGAAAGAAGAACAAAAGAAAACAAGTGGTACCCAAAAGAGAAGAAATTTCATCAAAGCTTTTTTGGGTGTGTTGAGTGGTCAAGAGGTTCTTAGGCATAGAGGGGGATACTATTGGGAGAGAGAGGGAGAGATTTATAGAGTAGAGATAGTGGGAGAGAGTGAGAGTGTGAGTGATATGGAGACACAAATCTGATGTTGATGAAACTAAAAACACAGATAGATTCGACCTTGTAGATTCCAATACATACATTTTTTATTTCTTCTATAACATTTTATCATCTTAACCTTTTTTTAAATAAGTTATACGCCTCTCTAGAAGAGATCGATATATATGATCTAATATTATTTTTTTATAACGTTAAGACCCTTGTAGCCTTCACTAATGGAGACATATACCTTATATTTTTCTTGAAAAAGAACATATTGGTGTTAGAAAAAATCAAATTTCACATAGTTATTCACATTTTTTTATAAATATGCACCAATGGAGACATATGCATTATATTTTTCCTTACAT
Source organism: Picea sitchensis (assembly GCA_010110895.2). NCBI lineage: Eukaryota > Viridiplantae > Streptophyta > Pinopsida > Pinales > Pinaceae > Picea > Picea sitchensis. The sequence continues at coordinate 79,358 of SNQJ01S0028708.1, forward strand.
ACCAGTGTTTTGTTTGTGCTACATATGAAATTATATGGCCATTATCATTAAACTTGTCGGTATCATGTAAGCTATTTTAAAAGAAATAATAATTATATTAGTTGAAATTATTTTACAATCAAGAATGGAAGGATAGGAAATAATAAATAACAATTATATTAGTTGAAATTATTTTCCAATTAAGAATGGTAGGATATGAAATAATTTTTGTTGGGATTATATACCAGCTAATTTGTTTTGAGATTGTAAACCCATTTAGATCAATATTTTGGTTATGGAGTGTACTCATATTTCGTTGGGTTGTTTCCAACTACTATGAAACTAGCTCTATTTTCTTTCCTTATTTTAGTGACGTAATTCTATTTAGTTGAGATTATTTCCAACTAATATGGAGCTAGATCTTATTTCCATTTTTAGATCCTCTTTTCACAAGGAAATCAAATTGAAGATTGGAGATCATTAAAGTGTGCTGTAAGGAGGAGAAAATTCAACTTGGACAAGGAAATCAAATTGAGTATTGGATATCCTACAATATCAATAGTAAAAGAATTCTTTCTGATTTCCATTTCAATTATTTTTCTCCAACAATAAAAACGATGATTAAATTAACTATTAGTAATTCATTAAAAACTAGTTTTCTTGTATAATATAGCATGTGTTTTTATTTTTGAAAGTATTAAAAATATAACGAAACAATGAATTTCATTATAATTGTTTTAAGTTCAAATTTATTTTGGTGAAATTACTAGCATTTATTTATAATTGATTTAAGTTTAAATGTATTTTGGTGAGCTTACTATTAAAATATCCTAGAAAATTTACAAATCACCTCCATATTGAGATGAGCTGACTCATGAAACCTGTTACAATAGGGTTGTCTAACAAAATTTTCTTACATTCTATTATCTGTTGAGCTGGTCAATAATCCTTCTACTCAAAATCAAGCAATAGAAGTTCCTTCTGTCACATTGTCACTGCATTTATACCTTTCTTGTTACGCAAAAGCATAAACATTAGGAAATTAATATCAAAATATGATCTTTCTTAAGCTTTTACTATATAAGAAGATCTATATTTATTCACAAGGAAACTCCTTAGCCTATCCATCATCACTTTGTGAGGCATAGATTTATATCCGAAAGATCTGTCCATATAAAGCAATTTGTCATCGTCGGTTTGTGAGGCATACATTTATATTAGGCAGATTTGTCCATATAAATCAGTTTGCCATCGTCAGTTTGTTCTTAGTTGATGTTTTGATGAACGATTCCACTCTCATAAGAAATTACAACTACCTCATAGCGTCGGGAGAAGATCCTTCACTAACCTCTACCTCCTTCAATTTTGGTGCCCTTGGTGAGCATGTGGTCGTTGGCTTCCTTGGAAGTATTTTTCTGCAAAGAGTGAAAAGTTAGACATCGTGTTGCAAAGAGAATACTTATGCATAAATAAAATGCGACCACAAAAATGATAAAATTAACACATACCTATTCTTCACACTAGATTAACTTGGTTTTGAAATTCTGAGAATCAAGTGCAACTTTTTAGACGCTCATTTTGATTCTTCAACTGCTCTGGAAATGAGAAACTTGTGTGCAGAATGTTGAGGTTCGACACTGTCTTAGTGATTTAAATGCAAAGAATACTTACCTTTTCACATTACTTCTTTAATTTAGAGTGCAAGTGCAGTTGTACAAAATCCGTCCCAAGATCCGTATTATGATCATGATTAAATGCAATCATAAGTTAGCAGCGCGGGCACGGGATACATTGTGGTTCATCGACGATTTAAAATTACCATTATTCGATCAACACATGGGGTAGCAATGTATTTGCAGATAAATATTAATTGGCCTATTAAATTGAAAAATATGATCTTATTGTGTGCTTAAAACGTCCCATCATTCCCTTAATTTAAACGGGTGGATCTGGAGTCGACGCTTTTCTTTAGACAATTTTCGTTGATATCTCTTGGAAAAAAATTCGATGTCGATCCATATTGCCATACAACAATGATTTGGAAATACTGACCTGGAAGTGTAACTATGACACAGGGAAACCTAAGGTGAATCGGGATGAAGCTAGTCCGTACAAAATGCCTACGCGGAAAAGACACTTGGTGTTTGAAAATGGCTTCTTCGTTTAAGAGTTTTTTTCAGAATCAAGGATTTTTGTTAGATAATTGTTTTAACAAACATGTCGTACACTGCTGATGCCAAAAAAGTATCAAGAATGACAAGCGACGATATGTTTAAAGAAGTTTTCCCGGATTACACCCCTCGAAACTTGTCGATGCCGAAAAATGCATCGGTGATCAGTGATCGACAATGTGTCAATGCGAAAATTTTAAATGATTTAAATATTTTATATTTCACCGAAATGAACAAATGCATCAACAATTGGTTATCAGAGGTTCGTCATGGCCCATGTCAATGTTTATCCCTCTTATATTTCGTTGGCACCGATGGGACATCGACCATTTCTTGAATCTTCTTTGCGAAAAACCAGTGCAATCCTCCTTCATCTTTTCCCAATGTTGATGATACATTGAGGATCATATATTATTGTCACTATGTAGCCATTTTACTGCTCAGATTTTTTTGATGCCGAACATAAGCCAGTGGGTCACAATTTTAGTTGCGAATTCTTAGTTAAAATGCCAAGTTCTTTTTTAAATACAAAGGTTTCACTTTGACAGGTCCCAATAAATCGACCATGATCTATGATGAGACATGGAAACGAACTTAATGATCCCTACACAAAAAGATCAGTTTAGAAAGAGAACAAAGGAAAACAAGTGGTACCCAAAAGAGAAAAAAATTCATAAAAGCTTTTTTGGGTGTGTTGAGCGCTCAAGAGGTTCTTAGGCATAGAGGGGCATAATATCGGGAGAGAGACAGAGAGATTTATAGAGGAGTAGAGAGAGTGAGAGAGAGTGAGAGTGTGAGTGTTATGGAGACACAAACCCGATGTCGATGAAACTAAAAACACAGATAGAGTCGACCTTGTAGATTCCAAAACATACATCTTTTATTTCTTCTATAACATTTTATCATCTTAACCATCTTTTAAATAAGTTATACACCTCTCTAGAAGAGATAGATATATATGATCTAATTAATTGTTTTTGATAACGTGTTAAAAAAAATCAATTTTCCCACAGTTATTCACAATTTCTATAAATAGCATACCGGAGTTTTGTTTGTGCTAAGTATGAAATTATATGGCCATTATCATTCAACTTGAAAGAATAATTATATTAGTTGAAATTATTTTCCAATTAAGAATGGTGGGATAGGAAATAATAAATAAACATTATATTAGTTGAAATTATTTTCCAATTAAGAATGGTAGGATAGGAAATAATATTGGTTGGGATTATATACAAACTAATTTGATTTGAGAGTGTAAACCCATTTATATCAATATTTTGGTTATGGAGTGTATTCGTATTTAGTTGGGTTGTTTCCAACTAATATGAAACCAGCTCTATTTTCTTTCCTTATTTTAGTCATGTAATTCTATTTAGTTGAGATTCTTTCCAACTAATATGGAGCTAGATCTCATTTCCATTATCAGATTCTATTTTCACTCCAAGTAGTTGTGTAGTTTGTTTTATTAGTCCTTCTTTAAAAGGAGAAGACTAAAATGTGTTGTAAGGAGGAGAGAGTTGGACTTAGACGAGGAAGTCAAATTGAAGATTCAAGATCATTAAAGTATGTTGTAAAGAGGAGAAAAGTCAACTTGAACAAACAAATCAAATTGAGCATTGGATAGCCTACAATATCAATAGTAATAGAATTCTTTCTCATTTCCATTTCAATTATTTTTCTCCAACAATAAAAATGATGATTAAATTAACTATTAATAATTCACTAAAAATTTGTTTTCTTATATAATATAATATGTGTTTTTATTTGTGGAAGTATTAAAAAGACAATGCATTTCATTATAACTATTTTAAGTTCAATTGTTTTTGGGTGAACTTACTAGCATTTCCTTATAATTGATTTAAGTTTAAATTTATTTTGGTGAGCTTACTATTAAAATATCCTATAAAAATTACAAATCACCTCCATATTGAGATGAGTTGAGTAATGAAACCTATTACAATAGGGTTGTCTAACAAACATGTCTTACATTCTGCTATCTGCTGAGCTGGTCAATAATCCTTCTACTTCTAATCAAGCAATAGAAGTTCATTTTGTCACATTGTTGCTGCATTTATACCTTTCTTGTTACGCAGAAGCATAGACATTAAAAATTTAATATCAAAATATGATCGTTCCTAAGCTTTTTCTATATAAGAAGCTCTCTATTTATTCATAAGGAAACTCCTTAGCCTAACTATCATCAGCTTGTGAGGCATAGATTTATATCAGACAGATCTGTCCATATAAATCAGTTTGTCATGGTCAGTTTGTGAGGCATAGATTTATATCAGGCAGATCTTGATAAATTGTGAAGACAGAAATGCAGAGGGAAAGAATAGAATAGAAAACATTATATTAGAATATCAGAAGAAGAGTACAAAACGATTACATGAAGAAGATCATGAAGAAGTAGTCCTATGCAAAGGGAAATAGCTGAGTTAAATAGGCTCAAGAAAAATAAGAATATAAAGTATAGCTGGCGAGGACAACTGGCAGTGTACAGTCAGCCTGTTGAGGTTACATTATATTTAACACTCCCTCTTAAGCTCAAAAGTTACAAGCATCATCACTGACTATGCCTAAGTGTTGTCTTTGAAAATCAAAAATCGGTTTTCCCAGTGGCTTTGTAAAGATATCAACAAGATGATCTCGAGAACCACATAATTGTAGTACAATATCACCATTATTGACTAGCTCGCAGATGAAGTGAAAACGAGTGTCAATATGTTTTCTTTTCTTGTGAAACACATGATTTTTGGATAGAACAATTGCTGAAGTATTGTCACAGAAAATAGGAGTTGGATCCTTTTCTGTATGTGACATATCTTTCAATATTCTTCTCATCCACACAACTTGACAAGAAGCTGAGGTAGGAGCAACATACTCTACCTCTACAGAAGATATTGAAATAATTGGTTTCTTCTTTGATGCCCATGAGATCAGATTCGTGCCCAGTTGAAAAACATGTCCAGATGTGCTTTTCCTGTCCTCTAGGCTACCTGCAAAATCATTGTCTGTGTAACTAGAAAGTTGATTACTATCAGATTTAGTGTACCATAAGCCAAAATTGAGAGTTCCTACAACATATCTTAGAATTCGTTTCGCCATTTTCCAATGAGAATATTTGGGGGATTTCATGAATCTGGAAACAAGGCTGGTTGCATACATAATGTCAGGCCTAGTTGCTGTAAGATACAACAAAATGCCTACTAAAAATTTGTACAGAGTAGGGTCCACTATAGGGCCTGAATATTTCTTTCTCAATTTTATGCCTAGGGGTATAGGGGTTTCTTCTTGATTGCATTCTTCCATGCAGAATTTTTTGATGATGTCTGTTGAATACTTTTTCTGACATACAAAAATGCCTTTGGTTGATTGATCAACCTCAATCCCTAAAAAATATTTCATTATGCCAAGATCTGTCATCTCAAACTCAGATTGCATGGCATGTTTAAAATCTGTTAACTCAAGATTTCCTGTATAGATCATGTCATCAACATATAAAAATACAATCAAAATTTTACCGTGCTGATCTATTTTGGTGTAAAGAGTTGGCTCATTTTGACTTCTGCTGAAACCACTTTGGATCAGGTAAGTGTCAATTTTGCTATACCAAGCTCTTGGAGCTTGCTTTAAGCCATACAAGGATTTCTTCAACCGATATACTTTGGCTGGCTGCTCTTGGACTTCAAATCTAGGTGGCTGATCGACATCAACTTCTTCTTCTAAGAAACCATTCAGGAATGTTGACTTGACATCCATCTGGTATACTTGCCATTTGTGTTGGGCTGCTATGGCCAATAGAGTCCTTACAGTGTCTAATATTTCTATTGGAGCAAACATTTCACTATAATCAATACCTAGTTGTTGTGCGAATCCTTTGGCAACAAGTCTTGCATTGTGTTTTTCGATATGCCCTTTTTCATTGAGTTTAGTTTTGTAAACCCACTTGACAACAATACTCGTCTTGTGACTTGGAAAATCAACAAGATCCCATGTCTGATTTTTCTCAATGGAGTCAATTTCTTGGTTCATGGCTTGAACCCAATGTGGCTCCTTAGCTGCTTCCTTAAAAGATGTAGGTTGACATGACATTAAAGAAAAAAGGTTGTGTTATTCAAAGTCATCCAACTGCTGATGTATTTCTCTCAAATTTCGAGTTCTCTGATTTTGTGGTTCAGAGAATGATTCACTGCTGGAAGTTGAGTTATCTTGAGAGTTATCTGGTTGTTCTTGTACCTGCAATCTTGGAAGAATGGTTTGAGGTACTTGTTGTCCTGAATTTTCTGCATTTTCAGAACTTGGCAGCAATGGATTTTGACTGTCCATTTGTTGTTTTTCTTAATCATTCCAAAATTGATTTTCCAGAAATTTTACATCTCTGCTGAGAATTAATTTCTTGGTGATTGGATTGTAAAGCCTGTAAGTTTTAGATGTTTCACTATAACCAGTGAAAATACATTTCTCACTTCTGTCATCAAGTTTT
>SNQJ01S0028708.1:91103-106827 GCA_010110895.2 Picea sitchensis
CAATATATTGGAATGGGCTCATCATACTCAACCTGTATATCTATCAAAGTTTGTTTCATCCAAAGAACCTGTGTACAACATGTTGTTGTTGCAATATACTCTGTCTCGACTGTATATAGAGATACTGATGATTGTTTCTTCCTTAGCCATGATACTAAACACTCACCCAAGTAGAACATTTCTCCACTAGTGCTTCGTCAGTCATCAATAAAACCTGCCCATTCTGCGTTTGTGTAGGCAATTAGTGATAGACCCTTTCCTTTTGGATACAATAGCCCAAACTCTTTTGTTCCTTTGAGATATCTGAAAATCCTCTTCACTGCTAATACATGTGATTCCTTTGGTGCTTCTTGAAATCGTGCCGCATGTCCAACTTCCTGCATTACATATGGTCTGGATGTTGTCACATACAATAGGTTGCCAATCATTGACCTGTATTGCCTTTGATCTGTAGACTTTGAATCATCATCTTTGCTCAACTTGCAACTGGTTTGCATGGGAGTGATAACTGGTTTGCAATATTCCATTCCGAACCTCTTTAGCATTTCTCTGATATACTTGGTTTGAGAAATAAAAATTCCTTGGTTGCTATAACGTATTTCAAGTCCCAAAAAGAAGGATAGTTCTCCAAGTAGCGACATTTCAAATTCTTTCTGCATATCTTTTGCAAATTTCTGGCTTAACCTGTCATCATCACTACCAAAAAATAATATCATCAACATAAACTTCAATTAATAAAATATTACTTTGACTTACCTTGATGTAGAAGTTGTTGTCTGCACTTCCTTTTCTGAACCCTGCTTGTTGTAGATACTTATCTAGTCTGGAGTACCATGATCTAGGAACCTGTTTTAGACCATACAAGGCCTTCTTTAATTTACACACATAATCTGTGTTCTTTGACAACTGAAATCCTTCTGGTTGTTCAATGTAGAATTCTTCTTCAAGTTCCCCTTTCAGAAAAGATGATTTTACGTCCATCTGATATACTTTAACATTTTGGAGCATGCATAAGCTAAAATAAAACGAATTGTTTTCATTCTGGCAATTGGGGAAAATGTCTCTTCAAAGTCGATTCCTTCAATCTAAGCATATCCTTTACATACCAATCTAGTTTTGTTCCTTGTAACCTGACCATCTTCATTCAATTTATTCATGAAAAGTCATTTTGTGTCGATCACATTCTTATTTTTTGGTCTTGGAACCAATTCCCAAGTGTCATTTTTCTCTATTTGATCAAATTCTTCATCCATGGCCTTATTCCAAAATTCATCCTTGTTGGCTTCTTCAAAATAGTTCGGTTCAATTGTAGATAAGAGTGCTAGGTGTGTTTGTTCTGGTGAACAAATTTTTCTTCTAGTCTCAACTCATGCATCTTTGTTTCCAATAATATGATCTGAAGGATGATTCTTATGTACTCATTTGCTAGGTTTCTTTGGAGATACTTGTTGAACTTTCTCTTCTACTTCTATCGAATTCTCTTCATCTTCATCTTCCTCTTCTACTTCTTTTTCATCTTCTTCTTCGAAAAGTTGTTCCATTGATTTGTTTTCTTCTTCGTTTGATTATGGTCTGCCTGTTTCATCAATTGTTACATTGATTCTTTCCACAAATTTGTTTAATCTTAGATTGTAACACTTGTATGCTTTCCTTGTACTTGAGTAACCAACAAGTATTCCTTTGTCCACATGAGAGTCAAACTTTCTCATTCTTCCATCTTCTCTTTTGATGTAGCATTTGCTTCCAAAAACTCTGAAGTGCTTCACATTTGTTGGTCTTCCTTTCCATAGCTCGTAGGGAGTTTTATCAGTGTTGTTTCTGAGAATTACTCTATTTTGAATGTGAACTAATGTATGCACTGCCTGTCTCCAAAAAATATCTGTCAACTTTGAATCCATTATCATTGTTCGAGCCATTTCTTGTATTGTCCTGATCTTTCTTTCAACAACTCCATTCTGTTGAGGTGTCCTAGCGACGAAGAATTGCCTTTTTATTCCATGATCGCTGTAGTAGTCCATAAATTCCCTTGAGGTGAATTCTCCTCCATTATCCGATCTTAAGCATTTGATTCTTGAATCCATCTCATTTTCAACCATTTCCTTGTAGATATTGAAGTTTTCGAAATCTTCTGACTTGTTCTTGAGAAAGAAAACCATAGTCATTCTTGTATAATCATCAACTAATAACATAAAGTATCTCTCACCTTTTAAGCCTTTTGTTGTAGTTGGTCCAACTAGATCAGTATGCACAATTTCCATTGGTTTTGTTGTTGAATATTCCTTTGATTTGAACCTGGTCTTTGTTTGCTTTCCTTATTGGCAATGCTTGCATAAAGTGTTGGTTGGTTTCATGATCTGGGGCATTTCTATGATTGCTTCTCTTTTGTTGACTTTGACAAGGTTATCAAAATGCATGTGACCCATTCTTCTGTGCCATAGCCAACTTTCATCTTCCTTTCCTAGACAACACTTTTCATTTCCAATTTCGCTTAACACATATATGTTTCTTGAAGTTCTTGCAGCTGTAGTGACCAATTTCCTTGAACCTTCTTTTCTTATCTCACACTTTTGTAAATCAAAAGTAAATTTATGACCTTGGTTGCTCATTTGACTCACACTTAAAAGATTATGTTTCATATCTTCTACTAGCAGAACATTTTCTACCTTTTCATTCTTGTTCCCAATTCAGACTATGCCTTTTCCAATGATTTTGGATGAATCATCATTTCTGAATGAGACTGATCCATATGTTTCCTTTCATAATGTAAGAAGCTTGTCTCTATCACCTGTCATGTGTTTTGAACGTCCACTCTCAACATACCAACCACGTTTCTTTTGTTTAGCTTGTAGAGTGACTGTGCATTCTTCATTGCTATACTGATCTTGCTTTCTTATCCATGTGGTTTTCTGAGGTTCTTGTTTGTGACTCTGTTGAGGTTCTTTAGGAGTGACTGTCATTTTACAATTTTTGGCCATGTGTCCAAAATTGTTACATTTGTAACATTCCACTTCAGTGCTCAAAGATTCAAACCTGTTGTAACTTCTTCTTTGTGTTTCACTAGGTATTCTCGAATAACCCCTTTGTGTATGGCTCTGAAAGTAGTTATTGTTCCTGTTGTTAGCTCTGCAATTTACATCTTTATGTCCAAAATCATTACATGCATAACATAAACCAAAAAATATAGTTTGATACCTAGTAGTTGAATATCTTCTGAAAGGAGGTGCTCTTATGAATCCTTCTTCTTCTTGAGGCCTATCTATCTATTGTTAATTCTGAAATCTGAATCTTCTCAGTGGAGGGGTGTCCCTGTAATCTTCCTTGTATATCATTTTATCCCCTTTGATTGTTTCTGCATAGCCTTTTGGATTTGTTTCTTGCTATGTTGTTGTGGAGCTTGATCCCTTTTCAGTATGATTGTATCCAAGTCCGGACTTGTCGAGATAAGATTTTTGACTACTGATAATGTTATTAAGAACTTTTGAGCTATTCTGCATATTTTTCTTTTGAATATCCTTTCTTAGTGTGACAATCTCTAATTCCAGATTTCCAATCATCATGTCATTTCCTTCTAGTTGTTCTTTGAGTGCTTCTTCAATTCTTTTATCTTCTTCTATTTAAACCTTCAATTTTGTGATCATTTGTTTTAGTTCTTGAGTGTATTTTTTCTTATCTAGTTTTGCTTGGAGTTTCTTGTTTTTCTCCTTTTCTCTTTTGATAACTTCTATGGAACTGATTAATTCTTCTCAGAAGTCAACTTCTGTCTCTTCAATTGCTTCTTCATATGCTTCTTCATATTCTTCTTCAGAGTTTTTTTTATTAGAGTCTTCTACTGCCATGAATAGAACTCTCCCTGTTTCACTGTCACTGACTTCATCTTCATCTGATGATGAGATATCTTCTTTAGTGCAAAAGTTTTTCTTGAAAAAATTCTTTGTAGTTCTTTTACCTTTATATGTTTGTCTGCCTTTTGAGTAACCTTCATCATTTCTCTTTTTCTTATGAGGAAATTTGTTAGCAAAATGACCAATGCCATCACAATTAAAACAAATTAAAGGAATCTTACCTGTGTAACTACCGTTGGTTCCCTTGTTCAGTCTTTTGACGAAGTTGGTCATTTCTTCATCATCTTCCAAGACGTCATTGCTGCTGCTATATTCTTCTTGTTCATTTTTCTTTTTCTTTGATCTTTTGGATTCTTTGAAGGCTACTTCTTTTACATCTGGATTTTCATGTTCAGTTCTCATCTCATATGTTGTGAATATTCCATGCAGTTTGTCTATGCTTATTGAGTTTAGATCTAATCTTTCTTCTAGTGTTGATATCTTAGGTTTGAATCTCATAGGAAGAGATCTTAGTACCCTTTGAACAATTACAGATTCTTCGATTTCTTCTCCCAATCCTATCATTGCATTCATTGTTTCATCAACTCATAAGAATTAGGCTGCGATATCTTCATTTTCCTTGATTTTTAGTTGTTTGACCTGACCTTTGTAAGTTTGAAGCTTTGCTGCTTTGACTTTTGAATCTCCTTCATAAATATTTTGAAGCTTGTCCCAAATCTCTTTAGAAGATTTAAAATGTGAAACTTTGGTGAATATTGTATCACTGAGACCATTTGAAAGTGCATTTTTAGCTTTGGAATTATTCTCACTGAGTTTCACTGCTTTGTCATTTGTTGGTGGAACTGTTGGTGTTGTCTATCCATCTACAATTGATTGCCAAACTTGAAATATCTTTTCTTGTATATATGTCTTCATCCCTCCAAAAAGCATACTTATGTCCATCAAACTATGGTATTCCATTTTTATATGAGTTGGTACTCTCCATGATCTACCTTTCAATCGTTAAACTGATTTTTGAAGGAACCTGCTCTGATACCAATTGTTGGATTACTAAGAGGGGGGGTGAATCAGTAATAGCATAATTATAATCCTTTTTCTTCAAATTTTATATCAATGTAGAATTATCATCCAATAATGAGCAGTAATAAATAAAAAATCACACACATACACAGTACACCAGTGTTTTACGTGGAAACCCAAATCGGGAGAAAACCACAGAATTCTTTTTCTTATATGTATTGAAGAATTACATTCATTGGAAGCACCAACTTCCTTTGTTTTCCAGCTGAAGAATTACATTCATTGAAGCACCAACTTTCTTTCTTCTCCAACTGCAACCTAAAGAGGCTCCAACCCCTAGTTTCTAAGGCTACAAACTAAGGGAAGATACAACTCCCCAAATATCTGGCTAAAACACCCAATCTTCTCTGGCTACAACCAAAATAATACTATAGCCCCCTATGTTCTTCGGCTACAAACAAAAGGTGGATATAACCACCTATCCTTGCCCCTGCCCAACTTCTAAAAGTGAAGTAGAATGATGGGAACCACCGCCAACACCGTGGAGACATACTAATCAGAAACTGCACTCAATAACCAACCATGCATCAACCTCGTACCTAAACCTGTAATCCACCGATACCATAAACAAGTGCATCAACCATGCACCAACCCAGCTCACAAAAGTGCATCCAACTACAAAATGCTACCTAACTATGTCAACACTATAAACTATGCGACTCCATCACATAAACCAACATCATCAACCTATACACCTCATGTACGTGCCAACTTATCAACTACTTGTCTCAACCATGTACTCAACATGTACCTCAACCAAAATCCCTCATCAATTTCATCATCAAAATATGATTTGTAGCTCTGTAATAGACCTAGTGTATATGATCACATTCCTGCAAACCCTCCTTGAATTTAACAACAAGAGACTACCATTTTCATCAAACGTTTCTTTAGTTTCACATGCCTAGTTTTGGATTAGTCAACAACCCTAACTTGAAGTAATCATAAATGTGTACCTGTAATGTATAAATATATGAAACTGAGAAACAATTTTCTTCAGTGTTTTTTATGCAATTTATCCAGGTGTCACTACTTGGAACCTCTCAGAAAAAGAGTTATAGCAAAAATGGCATACCTTCCTGAATTCTGGCTTATTCTAGAGAAAGACCTTGTAAAGCGTGCCCCACACGGAATATTTGTTGAATTGATCTGAAACTATTAAAAGAAATACCAAAGGAAGTAACCTAACCAACACATTTGGTTCCACTAAATTTGGATCTGTTATGAAGAAGTTATGACGTTTTTACCTGAAACACCTGTGTTTGACTAGTTTCAGGACTTGCCACAAACCCTATTTTCTACGGAGTGTAAATACAAAAATACAACAACCCACAAACTAAATTTTTTACCAAAGATACTTGGATATGTTTTCTCAATGACATATAAATTTCACTATTGGAATAATTATAGGAAAAAATTTATAGTGAAAAATGGTGAGATGACCTGTAAATACCATACCTTAGATTGCACCATCAAAAGAATTTATCCTTCCTTGCATTTCGGCCTTCTTTTCTGCACCTTCCCTCAGAATTTTGGCTTAGATATACTTGGTTACCTCATACACCTATAGATATTCAATATTCTAAAGTGTATCTAAAATGAGAGAGCCTTTCCTCTTATTTATACTCTCCAAGTAGCTTCCTTAAAAACATCTTCTAGATCACTTGGCCCCACTTTCCTTATTTTAGGGTTAAACCACTTCTAATTTCTCCATTAAATTTATTACTGAAATAATTTATTTTGTATTCACTTTGAATTATAATACACTTATTGCTTCAATTTATTATTTACCTTTTAAAATCACTTAAACCACTTTGACTACATTGACCTTTTGGGGCTTCTAGATGACATATGAGGGTCATCCAACTTCGTAAGGCCATAACTCTCAAACCGTGAGGAGTTATGTGACGTTCCACATACCTCCAGAAATGGAATGACATGTAATATCCATATAGAATAGTATTATCTTAAAATATATCACAACTCATATCGTTACCCATCAAACAAATTTGGGTCCATTACCCAAACCTGGGGTCTCCAACTTCTCATGGTCATAACTCTCTGACCGTGAGGATTTATGTGGTGTTCCACATACCACCAGAAATGGAATGACAAGCACTATCCATCTAGGATAGTTTCCATGAAAAAATCATTTTCCTTCATCTCATTATTCCACAATTAAGCATGGGTTCTCTTACTCCGCAAAGCGTCTTCCCGTGAAGGCTTTCACCATAAGGGGACCACTTTGGCATTCATCCATATTTACTTCTTATCAATCATGAAAAAAAATAATGAGTCATATTTACATAAAAAAATATTGGGTCCATTACCCAAACCTTTGTGCTACGAGGCTTTATTCAAGGGTTGACATCAATGACAACCAACCTTAATCAACAATTTTCTAGCAATCAATAATGTTTTCTTTGGCTGAAAATGAAACAGATCAACATCTTGATTTTGAAACTCATGTTCAATACTCTGAGCTTAATGAAGCTTTGCAACAACCTTTCCAGTATTTATGTGATAAAGAGTATGAGGATAATTATTTGTATGTTTCTTTTGATTGTTCATTTGTTGAGATTTTGTTTCAAGAAATGTTTTATGAAGATCAAAAGGAGGTTTCTATTCATCTACATGAAGAAAAACATTTGGATATCACACACACATATGAGATACATGTTTTTGTTCTATAATATATAAAATATTTCCATGATATTGATGATGAGAATGATGAACAACTTGTTGTCATATGTTTTGAGAATGATGTTGAAAATGAAGGTATAAAACCGGAAGAACCAACAACTATAAATGAAGGGAATGCTTGTTTTTTTGTTGATACTTAAGACAGGGTAATTGTTGGATTACTGAGAGGGGGAGTGAATCAGTAATAGAGAAATTTAATCCTTTGATGAATGTCTCTTGGTGAATCATTCTAGAAAACAAATTATTGCGAAAATGATGAGATGACATGTAAATAACATACCTTAGAAAGCATCATCAAAAGAATTTATTCTCCTTTGAATTTCGTCCTTCTTTACTTCACCTTCTCTCTGAAATTCAACTTAGATATCCTTTCGTTACCTCAGTCAACTGTAGATATTCAATATGCTCAAGTGTGATTAAAATGAGAGAGCCTTGCCTCTTATTTATACTTTCATGTAGCTTCCTCAAGGGGTTACCTTTTAACCATCTTAACCCACTTTCCTTATTTTAGAGTTAACCAACTTCTAACCACTTGTCCAATTAGCAATTTATCCATTAATTTTATTATTTAAATAATTTATTTTGTATCCACTTTGACTTATTGTACACTCATCACTTCACTTTACCTCAAGGGGTTACCTTCTAACCATGTTAAACCACTTTCCTTATTTTAGGGCTAACCCACTTCTAACCACTTGTCAACTTAGTGATTTCTCCATTAATTTTATTATTTAAATAATTTCTTTTGTATTCGCTTTGAATTATAGTACACTCATCACTTCACTTTATTATTTACCTTCTAAAAAATATCTTAAACCACTTTGACTACTTTGACCTTTTGGGGCTTCTAGATGACTCATGAGGGTTCTCCAACTTCACATGGCCATAACTCTCTAACCGTGAGGAGTTATGTGATGTTTCACATACCACTGGAAATGGAATGAAATGTACTATATATATAGAATAGTATTACCTGAAAATATATCAAAACTCATAGCATTATCCATCAAACAAACTTGGGTCTATTACCAAAACCTGGGTTCTCCAAATTTCTTCAAGGGTTGACATCAATGACAATCAACCTTAATCAACAATCTCCCACTTTGGCATTGATGGCAACACTCTGATGTAATACTGAAATCATTTCATGTAATACTGAAGTTACATCGCTCATGCTCCCCCTGGAACCATGCCTCTATCCTCTGCATCTGATATATCTCTCCCCCTTTGTCATCAATGACAAAGGTATTTTTCCATCCAATGTTGCTCCCCCTAAATGAACTATCCTCTTTATGGTGCTTCCTCGTGTACATCTAAGACATATAATATAATCATTCAAAATCATTCATTTTGTAGTGTAAATAACTCTGAGTCTCTGGCGAAGATACTCAAAGGCTTCCCGTGGAAGTGGTTTTGTAAATATGTTTTCCACTTGTTCTTTTTTTCCCACATACTCAACTCTAATGTTCTTTTCTACAACCTGTTCCCGTAGAAAGTGATACTTGATTGGAATTTTCTTCATCTTGGAGTGCATCACCGGGTTCTTTGAGATTTTGATGGTGCTTGTATTATCACAATAGATTGGAATGGGATCATCATACTCAACCTGTATATCTGTCAGAGTTTGTTTCATCTAAAGAACATCTATACAACATGTTGTTGCTGCAATATACTCTGCCTCGACGGTAGATAAAGATACCGATGATTGTTTCTTACTTATCCATGATACTAAACACTCACCCAAGTAGAATGTTGCTCCACTGGTGCTTTGTCGGTCATCAATACAACCTGCCCAATTTGCATCTGTGTAGGAAATAAGTGATAGATCATTTCCTTTTGGATACCATAATCCAAACTCTTTTATTCTTTTGAGATATCTAAAAATCCTCTTCACTGCTAATACATATGATTCCTTTGGTGCTTCTTGAAATCGTGCCACTTGTCCAACTTCTTGCATTAAATCTAGTCTAGATGTTGTCACATATAGTAGGTTACCAATCATTGGCCTATATTGTCTTTGATCTATAGACTTTGAATCATCATCTTTGTTTAACTTGCAACTGGTTTGCATGGTAGTGATAACTGGTTTGCAATCTTCCATTCTGAACCTCTTTAGCATTTCTCTGATATACTTGGTTTGAGAAATCAAAATTCCTTAGTTGCTTTGACGTATCTAAAGTCTTAGAAAGAAGGATAGTTCTCCAAGTAATGACATTTCAAATTCATTCTGCATATCCTTTACAAATTTCTGGCTTAACCTTACCTTGATGTAGAGTTTGTTTTCTGCACTTCCTTTTTTGAACCCTATCTGTTGTAGATATTTATCCAGTCTAGAGTACCATGCTCTAGGAGCTTGTTTTAGACCATACAAGGCCTTCTTTAATTTACACACATAAATTGCATTCTCTAACATCTGAAATCCTTCTAGTTGTTCAATGTAGACTTCTTCTTCAAGTTCCCCATTCAAAAAAGTTGATTTTAAGTCCATCTGATAAAATTTAATATTTTTGGAGCATGCATAAGCTAAAAGAAATCAGATTGCTTCCATTCTAGAAACTGGGAAAAATGTCTCTTCAAGGTCGATTCCTTCAACCTGTGCATATCCTTTAGATACCAATCTAGCCTTGTTCCTTGTAACTTGTCCATCTTCATTCAATTTATTCCTGTAAACCCACTTTGTGTCAATCACATTCACTAATTCTCAAGTGTCATTTTTCTCTATTTGATCCAATTCTTCATGCATGGCCTTATTCCAAAATTCATCCTTGCTGGCCTCTTCAGAACATGTTGGTTCAATCATAGATGTCAGTGCTAGGTCTGTTTGTTCTAGTGAAAACATTATTCTTCTAGTCTCAACTCATGCATCTTTGTTTCCGATAATATGATCTGGAGGATGATTATTTTGTACTCGTCTGCTAGATACCTTTGGAGTCACTTACTAAACTTTATCTTCTTCTTCTATCGGATCCTCTTTGCCCTCCCTTCTTTTTCATCTTTTGTTTCTTCTTCACAAACTGTTCCATTGATTCATTTTCTTATTCCTTCAATTCTTGTCTACTTGTTTCATCAATTGTTACGTTGATGCTTTCCACAACTTTGTTCAATCTCAAGTTGTAACACTTGTATGGTTTTCTTGTACTTGAGTAACCAACAAGTACTCCTGTGTCCATATGAGAATCAAACTTTCTCATTCTTCCATATTCTCTTTTGATGTAGCATTTGCTTCCAAAAACTTTGAAGTGCTTCACATTTGTTGGCATTCCTTTCCATAGCTCATAGGGCATTTTGTCAGTGTTGTTTCTGAGCATTACTTTGTTTTGAATGTAAACTATTGTATGCACTTCTTGTGTCCAAAAAATATCTTTCAATTTGGAATCCATTAGCATTGTTCGAGCCATTTCTTGTACTTTCATGTTCTTTTTTTCAACCACTCCATTCTGTTGAGGTGTCCTAGCAATGGAGAATTGTCTTTTTATTCCATGACTATTGTAGTAGTCCATAAATTCCTTTGAAGTGAACTCTCCTCCATTATCATATCTCAAGCATTTGATTTTTTAATCCATTTCGTTTTCAACCATTTCCTTGTAGATATTGAAGTTTTCAAAAGCTTCTGACTTATTATTGAGAAAGAAAACTGTAGTCATTCTTGTATAATCATCAACTAATAACATAAAGTATTTCTCACCTTTAAACCCTTTGTTGTAGTTGGTCCAACTATATCAGTATGCACAATTTCCAGTGTTCTTTTCGTTGAATATTCCTTTGATTTGAACATGGTCTTTGTTTGCTTGCCTTGTTGACAATGCTTTCATGAAGTGTTGGTTGGTTTTGTGATCTGGGGCATTTATCTAGCTGTTTCTCTTTTGTTGAATTTGACAAGGTTATCAAAATGTATGTGACCCATTCTTCTGTGCCATAGCCAACTTTCATCTTCCTTTCCTAGACAATACTCTTCATTTCCAATTTCACTTAACACATATATGTTGCGTGAAGTTCTCGTAGTTGTAGCAATCAATTTTCCTGGACCTTATTTTCTTATCTTGCACTTTTGTGAATTGAAAGTAACTTTATGACCTTGGTCACACATTTTTCTGACACTCAGAAGATTATGTTTCATATCTTCTACTAGTAGAACATTTTCTGCCTTTGTATTCTTGTTCCCAATTCGGACTGTGCCTTTTCCAATGATTTTGGATGAATAATCATTTTTTAAGGAGACTGATCCATCTCTTTCCTTTCTTAATGTAATAAACCTATATCTATCACCTGTCATGTGTTTTGAACAGCCACTGTCAACATACCAACCACGTTTCTTCTTCTTAGCTCGTAGAGCGAGTGTGCATTCTTCATTGTTGTATTAATTATGCTTTCTTATCCATATCATTTTCTGAGGTTCTTGTCTGTGATTGTTGTTGTTCTGTTGTGGTTCTGTAGGAGGGATTTTTATTCTACAATCTTTGGGCATGTGTCCAAAGTTGTTGCACTTGTAGCATTCCACTTCATTGCTCAATGATTCAAAACTGTTGTAACTTCTTCTATGTGTTTCACTAGACCTTCTTGGATAACCCTTTTGTGTATGATTTTCAAAGTTGTTTATGTTCTTGTTGTTAGCTCTGCAATTCACATCTTTATGTTCAAAATTATTACATGCATAACATGAACCAAAAAAGATAGTTTGATACCTGGGAGTTGAAGATCTTATGAAAGGAGATTCTCTTATGAATCCTTCTTCTTCCTAAGGCCTATCTGTTTCTTTTGGTCGTTGATTCTAAAATCTGAATCTTCTTGGTGGAGGAGTTTCCTTGTAATTTTCTCTGTAGACCTTCCTATCCCCTTTGATTGTTTCTACATAGATTTTTGGATATATTTATTGTTCTTTTTTTTTGGAGCTTGATCCCTTTTCTCTATGATTGTATCCAAGCCCAGACTTTTCATGATTAGGCCTTTGACTACTGATAATGTCATTCAAAACTTTTGAATTGTTCTGCATATTTTTATTTTGAAGATTCTTCCTTAATGTGATAATCCGTGCTTCCAAATTTTCAATGATCTTGTCTCTTTCTTCTAGTTGTTCTTTGACTACTTCTTCAATTCTTTTATATTCTTCAATTTGAACCTTCAAATTTGTGATCATTTGTTCCGATTCCTGAGTGTCTTCTTTCTTATCTAGTTCCTCTTGTAGCTTCTTGTTTTTCCTCTTTTCTCTTCTGATAACTTCTATGGCACTCATCAATTCCTCTCGATAGTCAACTTATGCCTCTTCAATGTCTTCTTCGAATTCTTCTTTATTAGAGTCTTCTACTGCCATGAATAGAACCCTTTCTGTCTCACTGTCACTGAATTCATCTTCATCTAATGATGAGATGTCTTCTTTGGTGCATAATCTTTTCTTGAAAACTTTCTTTGTGGTTCTTTTTCCTTTATATGTTTGTATGTTTTTTGATTCACCTTCATCATTTCTCTTTTTCTTATGAGGACATTTGTTAGCAAAATGACCAATACCATCACAATTAAAACAAATTAAAGGAAGCTTACCTATATACCTACCATCGGTTCCCTTGTTCAGTCTTTTGACAAAGATGGCCACTTCTTGATTATCTTCTGAGATGTCACTATTGATGCTATGTTTTTTTTCTTGTTGCTTTCCCTTTTTATTTGATCTTTTGGATGCTTTGAAGGTTGATTCTTTTACATATGGATTTTCATGTTTAGTTCTCATTTCATATGTTGTGAAGATTCCATGTAGTTCATCCATGCTTATTGAGTTTAGATCTTCTCTTTCTTCTAGTGCTGATATCTTAGGGTCAAATCTCATAAGAAGAGATCTTAGTACCTTTTGAAAAATTACAGATTCTTGAATTCCTTCTCCCAATCCTATGATTGCATTTACTGTTTCATAGACTCGTAAGAAGTAAGTTGCAATATTCTCATCTTCCTTCATCTTTAGTTGTTTGAACTAACCTCTGTAAGTTTGAAGCTTTGTTGCTTTGACTTTGGAATCTCCTTCATAAATATTTCAAAGTTTTTCTCAAATCTCTTTAGCGGATTTACAATGTGCAACTTTGGTGAATATTGTTTCACCAAGACCATTCAAAAGTGCATTTGTGGCTTTGGAATTATTCTAACTGAGTTTCACTGCTTTGTCATTTGTTGGCAGAACTGTTGGTACTATGTATCCATCTACAATTGATTGTCAAATTTCAATTCCCTGTGCATGTATATATGTCTTCATCCTTATTCTCCAAGATGCATATTTATGTCCATCAAACTGTGGTATTCCATTTTTGTACAAGTTTTCACTCTCCATGATCTACCTTTCAGTGGTTAAACTGATTTTTGAAGGAACTGGCTCTGATACCAATTGTTGGATTACTGAGAGGGGGGGTGAATCAGTAATAGAGAAATTTAATCTATTTTCACCATAAAATACAAGTGTTATATCATTGTAGAATTATAATCCAATAGTTGCAAAGTAAATAAACAATGAACAAATGAGGAATCACACACATATACAGTACACCAGTGTTTTACGTGGAAACCCAAAGTGGGAGAAAACCACATAATTCTTTTTCTTATATGTCTTTAAGAATTACATTCATTGGAAGCACCAACTTCCTTTGTTTCCAAGCTGCAACTGAAATGAGGCTCCAACCCCCTAGTTTCTCAAGCTACAACATGAAGGAATCTCCAACTCCCCAATTCTCTAGCTACAACCAGAAGGAGGCTACAACCCCCTATGTTCTCTCGCTACAACTGGAAGGTGGCTACAACCACCTGTCATTTCCCCGTCCAACCACCCTGACATAGAAGTAGAATGATGGAACCACTGTCACACTATCACTGTGAGATATACCACTATAAACCTGTACCAATAAACCTGAACCATGCATCAACCATGCATGAACTTGTACCTCAACAAGTAATCAACATGTACCATAAACAAGTGCACCAACCTGTACCAAACAACCTGTAATCAACATGTACCATAAACAAGTGCATCCATGTACCAAGTATGTACCAATCATGTATCAACTACTCATCAACTATGACTCATCAATATGTACCAACATCATCAACTATACACCTCATGTATGTGCCAACTCATCAACTACGTTTCTCAACCATGTACCCAACATGTACCTCAACCAAAATCCCTCATCAATTTCATCATCCAAATGTGATTTGTAACTCTGTAATAGACTTGGTGTATATGATCACATACCTGCAAACCTTCCTTAACTTTAACAACAAGAGACTAGCATTTTCATCAAACTTTTATTTAGTCTCACATGATGATTTTTGGATCAGTCAACAACCCTAACTTGAAATAATCATAATTATGTACCTGCAATGAATAAAGATATGAAAATAGTACACAATTTTCTTTAGTGTGTTTTATGCAATCCAAGTTTCACTACTTGGAACCTCTCAGAAAATGAGTTATAGCAAAAATGACATACCTTGTTGAATTTTGGATTATTCTAGAGAGCGAACTTGTAGGGCGTTCCCTGCATGGAATTTTTGTTATATGAATCTAAAAATTTTACAAAGAATAATATAGATTGTACTATAACCAACAAATTTGCTCTGTCCTAATTTGGATCTATTATGAATAAGTTATGATTTTTTTACCCGAAACACATGTTTTAGACTAGTTTCAGGACGAGCCACAAATCCTATTTTCCACGGAGTGTAACTCCAAAAATACAATGAACCACAAGATGAAATTTGTACCACGGCTATTTGGATATGTTTTCTCAATGGCCTATCAATTTCATGGTCTAAATCAATCTAGAAAAAAATTTATTGCGAAAATGGTGAGATGACCTGTAAATAACATACCTTAGAAAGCATCATCAAAACAATTTATCCTCCCTTGAATTTCGTCCTTCTTTACTTCACCTTCTCTCTAAAATTCAGGCTTAGATATCCTTTGGTTACCTCACTCACCTATAGATATTCAATATGCTCCAGTGTGATTAAAATGAGAGAGCCTTGCCTCTTATTTATACTTTCATGTAGCTTCCTCAAGGGGTTACCTTTTAACCATCTTAACCCACTTTCCTTATTTTAGGGTTAACCAACTTCTAACCACTTGT
>SNQJ01S0028709.1:1628-14073 GCA_010110895.2 Picea sitchensis
GACTAGGGAAATAGCATACTACCTTGACTAAGCTCACTATAAAATCAAAACAAAGGGTTGGGATTGACCAAATTGACACAACTCTACTCCCCATGCAGTTCAAATGTTGTAATGTATTTGTAATGAATGATCAATACAATAACAGATAGGTGTCCACTTCCATCCAAAATAATAACAACCAAATCCCAATGATGCATCCTTACAATCATGATGAATAATCACTATTTATGCTATTCTTTCCAATAATTTAAACACACCATGCAACATATGTTATCTTGGCAAGGTTAATACTTAGGTTCAATGCCTATAGATTGCCTCATGATCACATTAACCATCAACCATTGAAACCATGGATGATTTTAGGGGCTAAATTTCGCTCATGGGATAATTTTCCATGGTTTTTCCCAAAAAAAGATTCGCTATTCGAAAAATGATTCACCCAAATTCTATAGGATAGAATTATTTTACCTTAAAAATTGCCAAAAATTTACACAAACTATATAAAATCCTTATAAATTTGAATATTTTTACAAAAATATCGCAAACATTTTATAGTTTGCATATGAAGGATTAGTAAGATTCGCCAAGGTTTCTACATTTTAAAATAAATTTCCATCCCTAAAATCATCCCTAATTGAAACATCAATCAACACACAAGTATGCCCACACCAACACTAACAAGGTAAAAAATTCAAGGTGCTTAGTACTATGTTCTTTGACAACATCACAAATACATAACTACATTATAACCGATGTGTGCACATGAAAAGGTTAATACAAAAACAAAAAAAAGGGGTAATCAAGTAAATGCTTAGAATAGAAAATGTTATAAGTATGAGCTTGAGATTTTTGGAAAACACTATGTCAGTCGAGTGTCCACTCAAAACGTAGGATGTTTCAAAACTTATGATGCAATGTTTTCCAGAAAGCTCAAGCTCATACAGTATGATTAACTATGAAAATATACACACAAGTTTATAAGTGTTTAACACACTTTTATTTCCCCATTCATTTTTATATAATCAGAGTATCAACCGTTATCGTGTCCTTTGTAGGTTCCAAAATACCATAACCTAAAGAAACAAAAGCATGACCATCAAAGCCACCATATATTGTGTGTTATCACCTTAATTTCACTCCTCTATGATATTTGAGTGAGCATAGATGGGAGCATCACAAATTAGATATAAGTCACATAAATATAGTCATTTGCAGGCCATTCCATCTATTTATTGGCTACCAAGAAAGGTCCACTCGTCACAATACCATTACCATGAGTTGCATGGGACATCCCTCTGATGTTTGCTCAACTCACACAAAAAAGGCCCCAAAACCAATTTGATCCTATCTAAATAAACACAGGTGTTCCATGCATAATTTAAGTTCTTGGGGACAAACCTAGATGATGGGGATGTGGAAGTTTTGGCCTTGCATAAACTCTCATCACCACTCATCCACAATAATTCATCATCTCATCATATATTTAATGGAAATTATGATGGATGGAAAGAGTAGTGGTTTTCAAAGATATAAATAAAATATTTGGGTAGAGCCATGATAGAGAAAAAAAACCTTATATAGTATATGTGGAATAAACCACTCATGAATAGAGTTCTACATTGAAGTGAGAATAAAATCTTTGATTTCTTTTGTATTAATAGAAACACGAGATCAAATATCTTTGACATCAAGAAAACAAAAACAACAATATTGGACAGGAATGTTCAACAAGCTCCTAGGAAGTAGCAACTAAATATAATAATATATCTAGTTGGAGACAAAATATCAACTCGTTGTGAGAATAGGAAAGCAAGTGGCATTGCCACAACAAACAATCAACACATAATAAAAATAATATTGTGATAAAAATAAAATCAATGTATATTAATATCTAAGAATTCTTGTCAATCCTACTAACAATAGAATCATTGGCCTCCAATGATTTTCGGAGGAAGGAAAAGTGTTGTTGCAATTAATGTTGAGAATGATGTGTAAGTTGACCTCAAGATATGCAAGATAACTGGTCAAGATTATTGATTCATGATAAGTGTTGAAAACATCATGGATGCTTAAATTATTCCAAATATCATGGTCTAAAGAACTATTAACCTAAAGGGAATCTTCGAGTGATGATCAATGTTGAACTAGGTTATGAACCAATGAGAAGAGGACACCAAAATTTAACTTCCAAACAAGGAGAGAACTTTGTAACAAGTGTGAATCTATGAAAAAACAATTTGTCCCCCTAATGTGTTGTCTCGAGGAAATGAGATTAGTGGGAAATAAAATGAAATTCTAAAGGAGGTGTATAAGAGTCCTTTAAAGATATTGAATGGACCTAGGACTTCAATTTTGGAATAGAATGATATTATGTATAATGTTGTAGGATAAAGGATAAAGAATGGATTTTAACAGTAGGATCAACCTGATGCGGTACTTCAAGTGTAATGTGAATAATATACTTGATGTTATCTTAATTAAATATGTAGGTGTTGTTTAATGCATCATACTATGCCTTACAATCACATTGATAGGGTTGGATAAGTAATACACCACAACAATCCATATTGGTCACATCACAAGTGAATTTATCCATAAATTTAGGACCAAAATAAAACAAGATAGTGCATGTGTGTGTGATATGGGAATATCAACCATTATCTTTCCATCCAAGTGCATAAGGATGAGGATGAGCATCCATTGGCAAGTGAAACTTGTCAATGATGGATTTGGAGGTCAAATTCTCTTATGATCCATTGTCAAAGACATAACCAATGGAGAGATCATGGGAGAGATGTGTACATGTGATAAATAAATTGTCTTTGGATTTTTGGGGAGTGGAGTGTTGTAGTGAGGTGACTTTATTGAG
The DNA here is from genome assembly GCA_010110895.2 of Picea sitchensis. NCBI lineage: Eukaryota > Viridiplantae > Streptophyta > Pinopsida > Pinales > Pinaceae > Picea > Picea sitchensis. The sequence continues at coordinate 4,498 of SNQJ01S0028709.1, forward strand.
TCTCCTTAACTCTTTGTAAGACATGTCTTCATTGGAGACCTCAATAGAAGAATCATCATCTTCCTCATTGGTATATTATACAATCAAAGTTTTCTTCCTCAATTTGGAACATTCAAACTTATCATGTCTTTGCTTTTTATAATAATGACAAAACTTACTAGGAGAAGGACAAGAAGAAAAAGATTGTGAAAATGATGATGGCCCTATAGTAGTAGGAGGTGTAGGCTTTTAAGGTGTGGATTTGGAAACATTGTAGGGGGAGGACTGTTATTGAATTCTATACTTATATAAAAAAATTATTAGACCAATTGTGCTTGATTATAGGAAGAATCAAGGATGGCGAATTACACATACTTCAATCTGTGATACAAATTTTCCTTTAATCCACTTTTAAAGTTGAGGATAAGTTTATCAACCAGATTAGAGATGCTGAGAATAATTAACAACCAGATGAAATGGTTAATGTAGTCTTTCATGGGTATGATGAATCCATGACATAAGTGAATACCCTTGACATTCATATCTTATTTATAGATGGAGGGATATAATGCAAGACTAAAGGCCTCCACAAGACCAGTCCAAGTGGTGAAAGGATTTTTAATTGCTGCACATTATATAACCAATTGTTTGGAAATCCCTGTAAGTTTCAATTTTATTTTTTTTTAACAGTAACTGGGAAAATTATATATTAAAACTCTGCGAAAAAACGCAGGCATCAAGTACTTTTTGGTTTACAAAATTTGTTGTTAACAAAGTGCTCCCACCTGTGTTCTCCAATCTGTATATGGAGAATAGAGGTGGTGCTATTTATTCTACTAAATCCCATAGAACACCTTACAAAAAGTACCTAGATATAGCTCAAAAAAACATTTCATAGAATTACTTTCAAGTCTGGCCTGGTGTGTGTTGTTCTGCCTCTACTGGAGGCCGAAGGTTGAGGTCTAGATGTGGGCATTGTCTTAGGGAGGAGGCCTCCTCTGAGAGGGTCATGACAGGAGAAACCGGCCCATATATGAATTTAAGCTCCTCAATTCGTTGCCTGAGTGCTTTGCATTCGTCTTTAGACCTCTGTTGCTCACTCCTGTGTTGAATAGTAATTTCTGTAATGGAGAGTACCTATGTGGAGAGGGCCCGAATATGAACTTGTAGTGTTTGGACTGCATTTAAAACCTCTTCATGCTCCTCAACTGTGACCATTTTTGGAGTTTGCATGTTCATATTTGTTGTGCTTCTTACGTTCCACCAGTTGCGTCGTCCACTAGCGCATTCCCCAGGTGTTTCCTCAATGTTGATCATGCTACTACGTCGACCTATGCGCTCACCAGGAATTCTCTCAGTGTTGTTCCTCTCTGTTATGCATTTGCCAAGTCCATGCACCAATTCAATTGTGACATAATCTCTCTTGTTCAATTGATTCATGGAATTTAACCAATTCCCCACCGTTCGCCATACTTTCGAGCTATGATTACCTCTGATGCCATTATCCTCCACCTCACTTGAAATTAAGGCCCTATACAAGTTGAACGTCATCATACGCCTTAACTTATCGCTGTAGAGATCCTTCCCATGCTCAGGAGTTGTCGCGGGTACAGTGATGAGACTTCGAACACGAACTGAGGAGAGGAAAGGAGGTCGGCGATCATAAACTAAGAAGGGGCAGGTGATATAAGGCAGTGCGAACATGAAGGGGGGTTGTAATAAAGGACAGTGAGAGCGTGTATGAAGGACTAAAGGTGAGAGGGGGTGTGTGAAGGGGACTCGTGGTAGGGGAGTGGAGGGGACAGGTGGAGTGAGGGGCGTGTGGGGTGGACGGGAGGAGGTGTCGTCCCCACTCTGAAAATGAGGGGGGGGGTTGTGAAGAAATCTCTTTAGGTTCGGAGAGGGTTATCCAAGTTGTGTCTGCCACTGTGCTCCAATTTTTGAGCTGATAGCCCTGTGTAGCATCTTGATGTTTACTTGATTTCATGGTATTGCTGAGTTGCGGGAAATTCCATTTACCACTAGAGTGACTTGCTCTAAACCAATTGCTTGATTTGCTTGCGCATCTGCTAGTTGATTGTTTCTTCTGAGTACATGGAAGAATTGTATATTACAAAATCGTTTGGTCACTGTCGCAATTCTTTGTAGGATAACTCTTAGAGACAAATTTGAGGATTGGGATCCTTTGCGAGCATTCCTTATGATTATCTTGGAGTCCCCAATCACTGAAATGGCATGTATACCTCTGTTTTTGGCGAGGAGGAGCCCTTGATATAGAGCATAGGCTTCAGCTTGATTGTTTGTTGCTAAGCCCAGGTTCCAGTGGTAAGATAAAACCTAATTTCCTCGTGGGCAGATGATTACCCCTCCCTCTCTTGCCACCCCAAGGTTCCCTTTTGAGGCTCCGTAAAAAAAGAGAATATGCCTCTGGTGATTGTTGCGCCATCTGAGATAATCAGTCTCTTCATGAAGCTACCAGTTAGGTCTAGTTGGAGTAGGCGGAGGAGGAGTAGAGGCCGGGGGAAGGTGAAGGGAGTTGATCCATTCAAATTCGGGAGTTGTGGAGGGAGGGGGGAGAAGGGACTTAACTTTGGTAGAGAGGAATTATGTCATTAGTCCTACTGCCTTTTTGGCTACCATCTTTGGGGGAGTGCGAACATTTGCGAAGGTGGATCAGTTCCAGGCTAGCCGTAATTTCCAACAAATGAACTTAGGAAGGGCATTGAACAGAACTTTGAAAAGGGGGTTTTTGGACGTACCCTGATAACTGGAGACCCATTTGATGAGGAGTTCTTTAGGTTGAGCTGGCCATCTGATTCTCTCATGAAGATTTTGGAGAGCTATTTTCCACACTATATTGGCAAAAGGGCATAAAAGGAAGAGATGTTGTGAAGTATCTGAAGCCTTACCACAGAGTTCACACCTGTAAGGTACAAACATATTTCTTTTCATCAAGTTTTATCCTGTTAGCAGCTTCCCATGGGCTAGTATCCAGCAAAAGGAGTTTACTTTGGGGGGATTGTCGTTTGTCCAGATAGCTTTCCAGATTTTGTCCTTTGGGAGGCAATTCGTTTGAGAGAGAAGTTGTGCATATCCTTGTTTGACTGTGTAATTTCCATTTCCCCACCCTCTCTTGCCTTTGGAGTTGATATGTATGGGGGCACATCCTTTTAGTAAATTTTGAAGTTGTTTCGCAGCTTCTTGCAAGTTGGTTGGCGTATTTGTTAAGTTTCATCCTATCTAGTCTCCAGTTTCCATGTTCCAAGAAGAGATGTCTGCTATGCACTTTTTTCCTTGCCTATCTAGCCAAATTATGAGTGGGCGTAGATTCACATGAGTCCAAAGCGGTTGGTTCCCCATGATACTATCTTCTTTTATGAGTATCTTTCTCCCATTCCCTGGGATCCATGTGAGTTGTTTTTGGATGAGGGGAATGGAGGCAGAGAGGAGCTTTCCTACCAAGGATCCTCTACTTAAAGAGTTAATCTAATCTAGGCACCCTAGCCTATCCCATGATAAATATTTCTTTTTTATTTCTTATTTCCACCAATCGTTCTTTCCTAAAACAAGATTCCAAAGAATTTTAGGTCACATGGATAAATTGACTAGCATTGGATCCCTAATAATCAGACCTTCGTTCTCTCTGGGTTGCTTGATTTTGTCCTAGCTTATTAGATGGAATTTTTAATTGTCTGTTTTTCCTCCTTCCCAGAGGAAGCGCCTTGTAATTCTAGACATTTCAGCTTTGAAATTTTGAGGGGCGAGCAGAGAGGAGAATTGGAAGATGGGCAGAGCTATGAGAATAGATTTTATTAGCACTATACGCCCTACTAGATTCAGCCAAAAGGCTCCCCATTGCTCTAATTTATTTTTGAGTTTCTCTAGAATATGTGTCCAGGCTGTGTTTGGGATGGCTTTGAGGTAGATTGGAATTCCCATGTATTTGAACATTTGCCATTTCTCAATTAGCATGAAGCGGAAGATGTTTGCTATTAGAAGAGTTGTTCTCAAGGGGGTGTTACAAACATAAAGATTTGATTTGTTATTGTTCAGGAGTGCTCCTGAAGCTTGCGTGAAGTTTTCCAATGCTATTTGGAATCTCTTAGCCATAACAATGGATGCCCCTCCCAATAGGAGAGTGTCATCAGCAAATTGAGAGTGGTTTATTAATTTCACTCCTCGAGCTATTTTGATTCCCGGTATGACTTTACCAATTCTATTATTCTCCATTTTCCTACTCAACGTTTCGACCATGATTATATACAGAATTGGGGAGAGTGGGAAGCCTTTCCTCAATCCTCTGGTTCTTTTGAAGAAACTTGTCGGTCGCCCGTTGACCAGAGGTGCTATCCATGGTGTGGTTATACATGTTGATATCTGTTATCCGCAATTTTGGTCATCATGATAATGTTATGATGATGTCATGATGATGGAAAATCAAGCTCTTCAATAAGAATACTTTCTTGAGAAAAGTTGCACTTATCTGCTTCCAGAAACTATATTTTTCAAGATGTTCGCAGGCTACCTATATAGTTGCCTGCGAGAATCCCTAATTCTCGCAGGCTGCATTAAGCTAGGGTGCGGATAATTCACACTGTAATCACTGCCAGGGTGCGAACATGTTTTTAAAGAGGAAAAAGATGAAGTTCTCGAGCCTTCTAGAAGAGAATCTTCGAGAAGAATGAGTTGGCTAACGAATGGTTGTTCAAGTGCTGGAATTCTAGATATCTTGGGATCATTTCCTATCCAAGTAACTAAATTATCTTCTCCTATATATTGAGGAGATGGCTCATGGTAAAGGTTAGAAGCAAACTAGCAAGAGATTGATTAGAGAATTGTTGAATGCCTATATGAAGGACTGATGCTATAGCAGCAAGAGACTACAGCAAGGTCATCATAAGTGGTTGATTTTCTTCATGCATGAGCAAGTGTGTGTGTCAGAACTAGGAGCCATTGAAAGGAGACCTACGACATCAAGGCTCAGGTTGTAAGTTTCACTTTCAATTAATTCAATACAGTAATATGTCCCTTTCCCATAAAGATGATGTCACTTTATTACATGATTCCTTGATCACATGTATAGACTAGCTATTGAATATATTAATCTGCCTTTACTTCGATTGGTTTGGATTGTTGTGATCTGAACGGAGCAAGAGCATTGGAGCAAATCTTGGAACAATAGAGACCTAAGGAAAGTGTTCATAAGGTATGTCCATAATCCTTATCTATTAGTTCACTCAATAGGATAGATCTAGGGAAAGAGTAGTATTTTGTTCTGTTTTGTTCTAGATCCAGGTGGATCTAGGGACATCGGTTCGTGTCCGCAATTACGGATTAATCCTGAAACAAAATTGGCGACTCCACTGGGGAACTTATCCCTTTGTCTTTTTGGTTTTTTGAACTTTCTGTGGCCATTTTCTGTATTTCGATTATTCTCCTGTTTTGTCAGTGTCTGAGTCCTCAGGATACCCTGAGGGACCTTCTGGGTCTATAAGCCAGTTTGAATTTTGCTTGTAATTTCAAATTTTTTAATATCTTCAGGGATTCTCGCACTGTGTCCATTGACAGCCTGCGAGAACCACTGAAGTTCGCACTATGCGTATAGGTTCTAGTGCGAACAGTTCGCATTCTGCATTAAATTGGCCTGCGAGAATACTATATTCTCGCACTGTGTCCAAGGCTTGCCTGCGAGCAAGATTTTGAAAAATTTTGAAATCAAGTTTTGACTTTGTCAATTGCTCAGAACAGTTGATTTGTGTCTTTTTGGCTTACTAGATCACTGACTTACACACCTCTTGCTTTAGTTTGCTTGCTTGGAGATATTTAGGGTTTCTAGGTCTTCTTTGCTTTTGGTAACTTGACTTTCTTTTCTTGGCTCTGTTTGGCATTTTCTTTCTCTCTGATTTATGGAGTTGGATGTGTCTGTGTGGCTGAGAACCAGTGATTGGTAGAGAGTTAAGTGATTGTGGTTTTCTCTTTTGCTTGGTGGTTCGAAAGAACATTTTTCATTTGCTTTGGGAAGACTCATTGGTTTGGTTTTTGTTTTTACTTTCATTGAAAGAATTGGTTGAGTTGTTTTGTTTGATTCGGTATGATTTGATTTTCATTTCTCAATTAATCAGAGTTCTTCTTGGAAAGTGAACAATATGTTTTCTTTCAAGTTTTTGTTTTTGTCATTTTGAAAAACATTGAAAATCAAGTTTTAGAGCTTATTGAAGTATTGGAAAAAGACATTTAGAGATTGTTATTTGATACATGATTACTTGCATTGACATATGAAAGGAAATTGAGCATTGCATTTGCATTGTAGTATTGACATTGATTCGGAAAAAACTCTCTCTCTCCCATAACTAGGGTTCATGGAATGAAAAAGATTATATTTCATCATTGTCCTTGCATTACTTGGGTCAGAGTCACATATCATGAGTTTCACTTCCGTTACCTTTGAGTAATTAACAACCTTTAAGAGTATTGCGTAATCTTAAAATCAATCTAGTAACTTTTTCTAGGGCTCTTTACACCAACATATTAGCTAGGCTAGTGCTTTGGAGTAGGAAGAGAGACACACTCTCCAAAATCTCAAAAACAAACAANTTTATTACATGATTCCTTGATCACATGTATAGACTAGCTATTGAATATATTAATTTGCCTTTACTTTGATTGGTTTGGACTGTTGTGATCTGAATGGTGCAAGAGCATTGGAGTAAATCTTGGAACAACAGAGACCTAAGGAAAGCGTTCATAAGGTATGTCCATAATCCTTATCTCTTAGTTCACTCAATAGGCTAGATCTAGGGAAAGTGTAGTATTATGTCCTGTTTTGTTCTAGATCCAGGCGGATCTAGGGAGATCGGTTCGTGTTCGAACTTACGGATTAATCCTGAAACAAACCATCTACACAAGGCAAAGAAAATCTCAAAAGAACAAAGCCAGGAAGACATCAAGAAGCTATTCTTGGGACACCAAATCAAAGGTATGGAAGTATTTTTCATGGGCATTATTATTCATGTAATGGATATGGTCACAAATCTTTTGAATGTAGATCTTATGAAAGGAGATATAATGAAAGATTTTATAACACTATGAGGTGTTAGAGATGTGATCAAGTAGGACACATTGTTGTTCACTATAACTCCATGAGATGATACAGCTGTAGTGGAGTTTTCCACAAATCCCAGGAGTGATGGAACACAAGAAGAAATTCCATGATGAAGACTTCACATAGCATGGCTAGAAGAAGGAATGGAGTAAGGAAATGAGACATATTTGAAAAGATGGATGTTCAGAGCTCAAGTTCTGAGGAGCAGGGACATCTACATATGTGGGTGAAGAAGACAGATCAGCCATAACATAATGAAAGACAGAAGGGAAGCTCAAAGTATCATCTACTGAGGCATACGAGGGTGACAGTGGTATCAATCATGTACATACACAGGCTTACCTTGTATAGGTCGCTTACATACGCGAGATGTCTATGCAGAAGACCATGTATATGTGGTGAAGCCTAAGTAAAAGGGACATGCACATGGGTTGCAGCTTGATGTGATGGTATAACTATGTTATGTAGGGTATGACATTGTTTGCTGCAGGTTCTGACACTATTTGCTACAGGTTTAAGTGCTCATTTATTGGATTATGTAAAATAAAATCTTGGGTGCACGACACTAACCCATAAGTATGGATGGATGCATTTTCAGTTGAAGAACAATGTTGGTTATAACAGTGAAGTTATGGCACCCTGGTTATATAATGTATTGGTAGCTTACTTGTTGGAAAATTTGATGCATTAATTTGGCATATGGATGGGATACACATTGGGACATGTGGTTAGTGAGTTGATGAGATGATCATGTTGTAAATCATTGATAATGTTCATGTTTGGTACACTCATAAATGGCATATGCTTAATGATACTACACCGTTGGTACTACTTGATTAGCACAACAGATGACATTTGTTTGAGATATATGATTGTGGCACTTGGTTCATGATGGAGACATATCATGAGTGATATGATATATTGCTTGGCATGTTGGTAGATGCACATGGTTGGCATATTGGTAGATGCACATGGTTGGCATATTAGTGGATGCACATGGTTGGCATATTGGTAGATGCACATGTTGGCATGTTGATAGAGTCATATGATTGATACATTCCATGGATAATATCTTTTGGCACATTGTATGATGTTGATGTACATGGGTGTTGTGCATTGTGGACACATTTTGGTACATGATGTACTTGGTTGATATATTGTTCATGATTCTCTATTTTTTGACATATCTTTTGTTTGATGATGTATGGTATGGCACAAGTTTGATGCATAAACAGGTCCAAGGATCGTCATAGAGAGCATGGTTGATCTCTGATCCTCTTGAAGATAGGGGGAGACATACCCATAGGGGGAGTAATTATTCTTCACATAATTCTAGGAGGAGAGATTTATCAGATGCATACCTAGAAAAGAGCCCTATATTTGAAGAAAGAGCACATAAGCATAATTCTAGGGGGAGAAATGGTCACAGGAGGAGTATGAGCGATGTGTTTTCAACATTACATTAGAGTGATATCCCTTTTTAAAAAGTGGAGAGATTATTCAGAGGAATATCAAAGGCATTCAGACAGGGGGAGTAACCTCAAGAGGAAAATGGCCCTTTGCCATTGATGTCAAAGGGGGAGAGATAATCACATTGATGTGATTTTTGCCTATTGATGAGGAGAGATTGATGTGGATAGATAGTCACATTGACTATTGATGTAGAGCATGCCTTATCTACATGTTGACATAAATATTTGGTAATTGGTGTTGACATCAATGTTGGTATTTCCATCAATGCCAAAGGGGTAGATTGTTGGATCATGTTGTCATTGAAGTCAATAGTTTGATTGATTGATGTCAAAGGATTGATTGATTGATGATTGATGTAATACAATATGTATTTTCCTTGATAATAATTCTTAGATGAAGATGGATCAATGAGTTGTCATTGATATGATGAAGATGGATCAATGAGTTGTCATTGATACATGATGCATAGTTGATGTATATGATGCAGTGGTGAATTAATGCAATGATGAATCATTATTGTCTTATCATGATTGATAAGGTGCACAAATGGATGAACTCCAAATTCATCCCCTTATGGTGAAATCCCTCATGGGAAGATGCTTTGTAGATTGAGTTATCCTAGAAGAATGGTTGGAGGACCCATGCTTGTATGTGTAATAATGAGATGAAGATCAGTGAATTTGAAGGTGAAACTATCCTATATGGATAGTGCTTGTCATTCCATTTCTGGTGGTATGTGGAATGTCACATAAATCCTCATGGTTTGAGAGTTATGGCCTTACAAAGTTGGCGGACCCTCATATGATGGCTTGAAGCCCCATAAGGTCAAAAAAGTAAAAGTGCCTTAAAAGAAGAAATCATTATTTTAAATGATGAAGTAAAGTGATAAAGCCAAGGTGGATTATTTAAATAATAAAGAGAAGTGACAAAATCAAGAAGGAATATTTAAATGATAAATATTGGAGAACTTTCTATTTATGGAAAGTGGTTAACCCTAAAATAAGGAAAATAGGTTAAGTGAC